>JAKUCV010006581.1:363241-419027 GCA_028386065.3 Turnera subulata
GGCTTATGCCTGGTTGTCTCATGAGACGGGACCGAGCTCGACGCACACAGTAGAGGGCCCTAATAAAATACTTAACCATAATAACAAAGATAATAATATAAGTAATGACAAGTGATGGTATGTAGTCTGATGATGTCTTGCTCTGTGTATTGAGGTTGTTGTTGTTTGATGCCGGTGTAATTGTAGTTGATTTGTAATTGTATATTATTGGTTTATTTGTCTGCGGTGAGACAGTGGTTGGTCTCACCCCCTCACAGTTTTACACAGGTTAGCTGATCGATGGTCAGAAGAGCATATCAGCAGGTGGCGGTGCTTTCCTCCCCTCGGGTCGGATCCATAGGGTGCATTACATTCATAATTGTTTATGTATTTGTCTTCCGCTGCATACTCAAATTGTATTACTTATTGTATGATATATTGTGTAATTATATGATGATTATCTTATTTGTATCGTATCCTGGATAGAAAGGGCAATTCTGTCTTTTCACATGCTTTTTTTAATTTAATTAGATAGTTTGGGATACGGGTGTTTAGTTGATGATTTTCGTGTCCCGGGAATGATAAGGGCAATTTGGTCAATCTATAATTAATTTATAACTTATATTAATAAAGTGGGACACGGTCGTTTCAGTGATTTTTCTGAGGATTTCGGGACCCGAAAAATACCAACTTTGGTCCGTAAAATCCACGGAAAAATCCCGAGCGCGAGAAAAACCTCGGTTCCGAAAAACGATGCCCGATTTACCTTGAATTAATTACCCAATATTAATTCATTCGGTAAATCACTGTATAACGACTTTTACAGTCCCGGTAAAAATCCAAATTTTTACCCGGGCTGTTACACTATTCTTTTGAAAAAATGCTATTTTTGTTCGTTGTTTTTGCTATTTTTTCATTTGTTCTTTTCATAGTTCTATTATTTCCAATAATTATTGTTCTTCGTAATTTTTTGTTATTGTTGAGAAAATTTAAATAAATTCTTATATATTAATAATTATTTTTAGAAGGACATATATATAATTTGCACAAATATATTTTTCCATAATCTAGATAAACGAATTATTTAGAATTAGTTTTGTATTAGAATAAGAATTTATAAATCAATTATTGTTAATGATATTTGGTAATCCTTTGATATTCTAAATTATATAATTTTTTTATTAAATTATATTATTAATGATTGGGATTATTAAGTTATATTATTATTTTCTATTATTATTCTTTTTCATATCATTGTTCTTGTTCCTAATTTTCGTTGTCAATTCAATTGTTCTTCGATTTTTGTTACATCATAGTTCTTATTAATAATAAATTACGAACATATCTGTCATGAGATCTTGTGACTATTCTTCTACATGGTTATTCTCTTTGATAGACATTATTCTAGTTCATAGTTTTCGCTGACTCTTCAATTGTTCTTCTTTATAGTTTTATTATTTTGTAGCAATTATTATTATGTCATCAGAAGATGAAAACATAGGTGTATTGTAGTTGTTATTGATTGTAATATTTCTAGATCCACCACTCAGACGACCTTGCTTATAAATATTTTGATGCCAACCAAATTTGCCTTTTGGAAAAAGTAAAGAGTATTGTAATGCATCATAACAAGTGTAAAAGTGCATCACCCTATATCTCTGTCTAGGATGAGTATGAACTGTTATATCCCTCTGAAATTATATATTACTTGTATTGCTTTCAATCCATATGGCGCAACTTGATCCATTGTATGAGCATTATATATGCATTGATCAAGAGATAAGGTTGTATTGATATGTATTTTAAAGTTGTCAAAGGTAGGAAAATCTTTTAACCTTTTAAAGAATTGTGCATAAGTATTTTCTTCAAGAATGTCCATCAACTTCTTTACTTTGGAGTCTCATTCAATTGTCCTTCTTATATTATTTACATTCTATGATGCAGTTCATTGTCAGTATCGTAGAAGTAAAGTTGAAAAAAATTGAGACTATTTTCAGTTGGTACCAAAACAGGTAGATGATGATAAATTTGACCTTGTGCTTTGAATGTATAGATTTCATGCTTGGATGATGCAAATTACTTATCTAATTTAACTCTATAAGATGTAAATGAAAAAAATATTGTTATATACTCTGATATGTTTTTGGAATTCTTGAACTTCTAGTGTTGTAGATGTGAAATTCTTGAACTTCTAGTGTTCTAGATGTGAATAGACTATATAAATCATCATGATAGGTCAGTTAAGCTAATTTGATTTGGCCATTGCTGCAACAAAATGAAAGTCTTTCATATTCAAATTTTTTGACCCCACAATATATACATGGCAAAATATTTGCAAGTTTGTGCAATTCATAATTTGAAAGGTGATATTCAGTCGTTCCTGAAATAATTTTTAAAAAATTATGTAAAAAAATAAAGCAGTAAATATTCAAAAAGTTAAAGAAAAACTAAATTTCTCATACGATACTAATTCTATATAATTTAAAATAATTATAAATATAAATTACCAACTTTGATATCGATATGGGGTTGATAATGCCTTAAGTAACATGGAACCTTTCTTTGTGACACCCCGGGGTCTATAAGGGCGGGAAGTGTACGCCGGTGCCGGGATGAGCATGGACAAGGAACGGCTTCTGGCAGGCTTCTAGACGGAGGGGCACGGGAATGAACCGATCCACACCGGAATAGGAGAGATCCTGAGACTGTGTAGGGATGGGGCTGCACAGTTAGAGCGATTTTGAGGTTGTACAGGTGTGGGACTGTACAATTGAGAGTAGCTTAAACGGTTTGATGGGTACTAACTATATCAACAAGGTGCACCTACCTTTTCGGTGCTCATTCTAGAAAAACTCCAAAGTTAAACGTGCTTTACTTGGAGCAATTCTAGGATGGGTGACCTCCTGAGAAGTTTTCCCCGAAAACGTGCGAGTGAGGACAAAGCATGTTGAAAAGGTCTCGTGTTGGTCTGTAGTGACAGTCGACAAGCCGGGACGTTACAGTTGGTAGCGGAGCTCCAGGACTCCTCTAGTACGGTGCAGGGTTCGGGGACGAACCTAGCGGAAGCTGGTGGGCCTGTGACACCCCGGGGTCTCTGAGGGTGGGAAGTGTACGTCGGTGCCGGGATGAGCATGGACAAGGAGCGGCTTCTGGCAGGCTTCTAGACGGAGGGGCACGGGAATGAACCGATCCACACCGGAATAGGAGAGATCCTGAGACTGTGTAGGGATGGGGCTGCACAGTTAGAGCGATTTTGAGGTTGTACAGGTGTGGGACTGTACAATTGAGAGTAGCTTAAACGGTTTGATGGGTACTAACTATATCAACAAGGTGCACCTACCTTTTCGGTGCTCATTCTAGAAAAACTCCAAAGTTAAACGTGCTTGACTTGGAGCAATTCTAGGATGGGTGACCTCCTGGGAAGTTTTCTCCAAAAACGTGTGAGTGAGGACAAAGCATGTTGAAAAGGTCCCGTGTTGGTCTGTTGTGCCAGTCGACAAGCCGGGACGTTACAGTTGGTAGCGGAGCTCCAGGACTCCTCTAGTACGGTGCAGGGTTCGGGGACGAACCTAGCAGAAGCTGGTGGGCCTGTGACACCCCGGGGTCTCTGAGGGTGGGAAGTGTACGTCAGTGCCGGGATGAGCATGGACAAGGAGCGGCTTCTAGCAGGCTTCTAGACGGAGGGGCACGGGAATGAACCGATCCACACCGGAATAGGAGAGATCCTGAGACTGTGTAGGGATGGGGCTGCACAGTTAGAGCGATTTCGAGGTTGTACAGGTATGGGACTGTACAATTGAGAGTAGCTTAAATGGTTTGATGGGTATTAACTATATCAACAAGGTGCACTTACCTTTTCTGTGCTCATTCTAGAAAAACTCCAAAGTTAAACGTGCTTGACTTGGAGCAATTTTAGGATGAGTGACCTCCTGGGAAGTTTTCTCCAGAAACGTGCGAGTGTGGACAAAGCATGTTGGAACGGTCCCGTGTTGGTCTGTAGTGACAGTCGACAAGTCGGGACGTTACATTCTTTTTTTCGCTTGAAGTTTATATTATTGTCCGAAGTTATTCGATTACTTGAATTATTCTTTCCTTTTCTTTTACTCTCAGCAGCTTTTGCAATAACTAATTACTTTTTTCCCTCCGTTAATCAGCTATAATAAGTGCCCTTCTGCATTTTTGGAGGCATGATAAATAGAAAAAAAATGATAGTAATTATTTCTTGGAATAAATTAAAGGAAAAAATGTTAAGAGAGATATATAATGCATGGTAATGGCCGCATATTTAAACAATGGTGGCTAATTAATTGTTTTAGCAGTTTCTACTTAATAGATACATGAACTCTATTTTTTTGTTTTAAGATTAACTTGAGAAAAATAAATACAAGAACTTTTACATTGCCATTTTTTGGTTCATTACGGCAGCAAGAAAAATAAAAAACTTAATTGTTGAAAAAATAAAAAGAAAACATGATCGAGGTTTTTTTTTCTTAATGAATATCTTATACATCCGAATCCTTTTTATTAGAGATAATTGACTTAAAAAATGGGGCAGTTAGAGAGTCTGCGGCAATAAAATAATATAAATATGCAAAAAAATTCTTTACAATTTTTAAAATTTGAGTCGAGCTTTATATTTTTTTTCTTAATGAACATCTTCTAGAACTCTAATCATCAATTTACTTTATGCTTATCTGAAAAAAAAATAAGAAAACCACAATAGAAAGGTGATAAGTACCTTAAGTAATAACCAAAACAATCCTGTATTCTTAAGTGTCTTCATTGATAAAAAAAAAAAATAAACAGCTTTATCCTACACAATGTAGTGTAATTGTCGACCATAATTTCCGTTTTCACTATAATTCTAGTTTTGGGAATTTCGTCTAAAAAAGCGAAGATAATTGCCAACAACACTAATATGAATTAAATACCAAAAAAACGGTGAAAAGTTAGTGTAATTGCAGGAAAAAAAAGGTTGAAAAGATGGTATGAATTAAATACTAAAAAAACGGTAAAAAGATAGTGTAATTGCAGGAAAAAAAAAGGTTGAAAAGATGGTGTCAATCAAAAAAAAAGAATCCTAGAAATATGACAATTCTATTTATCAACGACAACAATTAATTAATGAAGAGTAATTGAGTCAATATTAATTAATGAGGGTAACTGAGTCAATTTGCTGGCTTTTCTAGAGTTGGTGTTCTTATATAGTATATAGATATAGATTCTTCCATCTTTGTGTGACTTATTAGTTTAATAAAGGCTGGTGATTTGTCCTTAATTACTATAAAGAAGGTGGTCTTGTATTATAGGTTTAGACCATTGCAATTGTAACAGCCCGAGTAAATTTTATATATTTACCGGGACTATAAAAGGCTTTGTACAGTAATTTACCGAATAAAAATAATCTTGGGTAATTATCTCAAGGTAAATTATGCATCGGATTCCAAAACCGAGCCTTGCCTTACGTTTTAGATTTTTCTCCGAATTTTACGGACCAGAGTCGGTATTTTTCGGGTTCAGGAATCTTAAAGAAAGTCAGGTTTAACCTTAAAAGAACGAACCAGAAATAAAGTTAAGTGGATATTTTAGTTAGTTGCTGGTCCGGACAATACACGCTTTAATGTGTAAGACACGCCTGCACCAAATTTTTTTCCGTCCACACCGCCGCCTGCAAAGTCTTCTCCTTCACCTGCAAGCTTGCTTGATATTTTCTTGTTCTTCACAGGTAAGGAAGAAATGCTTCTTCATTACGCAACAACTTTTTCTGCCTATGAAAGGAACCCCTGCCTTCTCTGCTCTACACCTGCAAACAAAACCATACTAGCCTTCTCCCTGCGTTTCTTTCCTGAACCTTGCTTTTGCCAACTTTGCTTTCATATATACTGATGAGTGCGCATTTTGCACTCTTTTCACGGGTTTTTTCAACGGTTTTTGGCTTGCAAAGTACTGTTTATCGTACTAATCCATGTTGTTTTTAGTGTTTCTCTCCTTTTACCTTTATAATACCTTTTCTTCAGGTATTTATGTTTTTCATAGAATTTAGAAATAAAAGTTGGATTTTTCGGACCATGTGGGCAGTTCCAGCATAGGCTGCCCATGTGAGCGGTTTCAGCATGGGCAACCTGTGTACACGTGGTAAGACCAGGCAGAGCCTCCTTGGGCTTGGGCCAAGGATCCTTACAAGGGTAGCCCAGATTTATGATGGACCCATTTGTGGTAGCCCAAAACCCATGGAGAAGGAGACAAGAAGGAAGAAGAATTAAAAGCCCACACTTGGACTTTGCCTAAAGTCCTTCACGTGAGAGCACATCCATTTTTGTTTGGTTTGTGGCTCTTGCTTACTGATGTCATCCAAAGGAATTGGTCTTGATGATGTGGTGCCTCATGCATGAAAAGAGGACAGCTATCACCTTGTATGAAGAAAATGGAGGGAAGAGTGGGTTCTGTTTGCTAATTTTGGTGGGAAGAAGTGGTCCTCCACTTCCACCTATTGGCACATGCAAGGACACGTAGTGGCCCCAGGCTGAAACTCCAAGATTATAATATATAATTTCCAAGAAATATTTTTGGGAGGTCCACAAGACAAGGTTCAACAGGTCTTGGGTAGTTTCTCTACACGTAAGCCCACTTTTTCCAAAAGAAGGCACTTGGTTGGATTATATCCATGGACAAAAGACCAATTATTTAGTTTAATAGGCTGATGGCATGAAGATAGGGGGAGCAAAATCAGATTTGACTTGGTTCAAATGGCAGTTGAAAATTGATGTAACAAACACCATTTATTTGGCGCAAAGAAGTGGTCTATCCCACTATCTTTTGGCACAAACGTGGTGGTTACTTCCAGCCACACAAATTCCCTCCTTTGACACTATAAAAGGCCATGCACTACATGACAAAGGAAGGAAGCCCTCCATCAAGTTCTACACTCACTTCCAAAACGACATCATCACACACTCCCTGCAAAAAGACAAAATAGAATATTAGGTAGTTAGCTTTTCTCTTTGCAATTAGAATTGTAAAAGCCTTTTGTAGGCGGAGGCTACATTGTTGAAGAGGAGCCATATTCGTCATCATTTGTAATTCGTCTTCTTCATATACTCTCCCTTAATGTATTTCCATTTTACTTTTGTCTTCTTTCTAATTATTATGTCTAGCTAATTTTCTTGTCTAAGATTAGGGGATGAACTTGTTAATGTTTCCATGCTTATTTAATTAATGTTTTATTTCTGAATTTATTCTCTTTTAATCCGGTAATGAATCTTCACTATGTTAGTTGACTGGCCATCGTTTAGCATAAATTTATAATAGAGAAATGTTAAGTGACAGCGTCGTTTGCCTATAGAAAAACATTAACCGGGCATAAAAAACTGACCTCGAGGGAGGCGTACTTTTTATTGGAGATTAAGTAGGTAAATTTCTTAATGCTCTTAGTTTATTTCTTCACTGGAAAATGGATAGTGGACATAAACTAGGAAGGAATTTTACGGCACTACGAGAGTAGGTTATCGATCTAGCTTAGATTTACCGTTTCTTTTAAGAGAGTTTACTTTCAGAATTAATTCATAGATTTTACATAGGCAAGCTATGTGGTGACAGAACATGGTCTGCTTATGCTGAGCTTAATTGCATGGAAATGTTGGCAAGGAACTCCCCGAAGTCCTAGATATTTATTATCATTGAATTTTAATTGTTTCTATTTGCTTTAATTTTCCGATTCAAACATCAATCCTCAACATTATTTATTTCTCTAGATAATCATAAGTTGCTTAGTTGAATAGTACTTAACAAAGATCCCTGTGAGACGACCTTGGTACTACAACAACCCCGTATACTTGGGGGAAGTGATCAAGTTTTTGGCGCCATTGCCGGGGATCGGCATTAATATTATTTAACTTAGTGATTAGGTTAATCAAAATTTTTATTTTTCATTTTCTTTTTCACCCGTTTGGGTAGTTTTTCTTCTATTTCTTCTTCAGATTTCTTCAAGTTTTACTGGAGGAGAGATGGAGGGACACGTAAGATGCGTCATCGAGGAGATCGAGGGAGTCCAATACGGACCTCGGCGTAGACCAGTCCGGGATTTCTCCATCCCCGATGCAACCCTTGCACAGTCCAGCGTGGTCCGCCCAGCTGTGCAAGCCAAAAACTTTGAGCTAAGGCCAACTCTGATCAAAATGGTCCAAAACGAGCCTTTCGGGGGTTCCTCCATTGAAGACCCAAACCAACATTTGCAAGATTTCCTGGAAATCTGCGACACAATCAAGGTGGATGGAGCCTTCGAGGATGCTATCAAACTGCGCCTTTTGGCGTGGTTAACTGCACAGGCTCCTGGGACGTTTGATACATGGGCTGCCTTATCACAGGCGTTCTTGAAGAAATTTTTCCCGCCCAGCAAAGCCATGATATTAAAGAACAAAATCATGGAGTTCAAACAGAAGTCCAATGAATCGTTCTACGATGCGTGGGAAAGGTTTAAAGATGCACTAAGAAGATGCCCACAACATGGCCTTCCTGACTGGCTGATCGTGGAAAAATTTTATACAGGCCTGTATGAGTCCCTCCGTGTACACGTTGATGCTGCAGCTGGAGGAATTGCCTTAGCAAAAGATGCTGAGGATGTGTACGAACTGTTCGAACACATCGCTAGCAATAAATTCGAATGGCCAGGTGAGCTCACAAGAACAGCCGGAGTTCTTGAACTTGACCCGATAAGCTTATTGAACGCCAAGATGGATGCCCTAATGAAAACCGTGAATGGGAAAGGACAATCCCATTCCTGTGCTAGATGCGAAGGAGGTTATTCGGAGTGCCCGACAGAGGGAGGCTATGAGCAAGCATGCCAAGAGAAAGTGACTTGCATCAACCAGAGAGTCCAGAAGGACCCTTATTCAAACACCTACAACCCAGGTTGGAGGGACCACCCTAACTTCTCTTGGAAGCCTCAACAGCCCAACCAAAATCAAACCGGAAGGGGTCCTCCCGGATTTCCTCCTAAACAACCTGTACAGGCATACCAACAAGCGTACCAACCAGCTCCCCAAGATGACATGCAATCGTTCATGACAAATTTTATGAAGCAACAACAGCAATTCATGGAGGAGCAGCGACAATTTGTGAAAGGGATTTCTGACGAGATTAATAATCTCAAGAGTCAGATCGCACAAGCTGGCCCTAGTCAGGGCAATCCTGGCAGATTACCGGGCAAGCCGGAGGTCAACCCTAACGCTCAATGAAATGCAATCACTCTTAGGAGTGGTACTCAATACGAAGAGCGGCAGCCACCCCCAGCCCCGGTAAAAGAGGCAGAGCATGGCCAGGCCATGCAAAAAGAAAAGCCTGCGGAGCATGAGCAGGTTGTGTCAGCCGAAAAGGGGAAGGCAAAGAAAGATGAAGTTAAGGCTTATGTTCCACCTAATCCCTTCCCTCAATGGCTCAACCCACTGGTCCATGACAAGAAGTTTGGACGCTTTCTTGAAATCAGAAAAAAGCTCTACATTAACATTCCGTTCCTCGAGGCCATATCCCAAACACCTACATATGCCAAATTCTTAAAGGACATCTTGTCCAATAAGAATAAATTGATTGACTACGGGACAGTGGCCTTGATGGGTGAATGTAGCGCAATCATTCAGAATAAGCTTCCAGATCCCGAAACGTTCACTATCCCCTGCGACATAGGGAAGGTTCACATCCAAAGAGCACTTTGCGATCTTGGCGCAAGTGTTTGTGTGATCCCTTTGTCAATCAGCAAGCAACTTAAACTAGGGGATCTGAAACCTACTGCTATGTCACTCCACCTAGCAGATAGGTCGGTCAAGTATCCAGTGGGAATTTTGGAAGAACCTATCAAAATTGGGAACTTCTTCATCCCAGTTGATTTCGTGGTCCTCGACATGGAGGTAGATCACCACGTACCCATCATCCTGGGACGACCCTTTTTGGCAACTGCTGGTGCCATCATTGATGTCAAAGGCGGAAAGCTCTCAGTTCAAGTCGGCTCTGAAAAGATTTGTTTCGATGTTGATGAAGTAATTTGCAAAGGAGTACCGGCCGATTCATGCTACCGACTTGACTTAGGAGAGATAGCAGTTGACGAAATCCTTGCACAGGCAGGCTGTGCAGATCCTTTGTTGGCGTGTATCGCTCTTAGTAAAGGCACTCGGGATCCAGATCCAGAGATAGTAGATTATGCACGCCAGCTTGAGGTTTTATCTCTAGCATCCGACGAAGAAGACATGAGATTTGAGAAGTTAGATAAGACGCCAGAAGACATGGAAAAAGAAAATGCTCCGAAGGTTAAGATGAAACCTTTACCTCCTGATCTCCAATGTGAATTACTGGGAACAAACTCCAAACATCCAGGTGGTATAAAAGTGAGTTTTACTGAGGGAGAGGAAGATAATTTGCTAAACGATAAGGGACGACATAAGAAGACAATTGTGTATTCCACTGATTATCTTCTGAGGATTAATCCCTCAGTTTATACTCATGAAGAAGACAGAAAAGGTACCAAACATTGGCGCGAAAACAAGACCTAAGAATTCGAAACGGAGTCTTGTTACCCAAGCTTTATCATCCAGGAGAGCCTACCGGACAAGAGGTAGTGGAACCGTTCCCCGATCCACCTTCAGCATGAGGTGCATCGAGTCCAGCTACAAGACGTTAAAGAAGCGCTGTGTGGGAGGCAACCCACGGTTATTTCCTTTTTTCTGCAAATAAAAAGCAGCAAGTTCAGGTTCTTTTAATTCTTTTGTTGTTTCAGTTTATTTTCTCTAAAACATTTTGGTCCGCAAGCTCATTTTTTGCTAAATATGATTGTTGCCCCTCTTTTGTTTTCTGGAGTTTTCTAGCTTATTTTTTTGCAGTGAGGACACTACAAGTTTTAAGTTTGGGGTGGCTATACTTTCAGCATAGTGGCTGCGGCCTTTTATTCCTTTTTAGCTTTCTTAGCATGATAATAAGTAATTTTCTTCAGTTTATTTTTCGTTTTTTCTTTTGTTCGAATAAATTTTTTGCAAGTTACAGATGGACCCGTTGGGCTTAATTGGGCCTAATCCAACACAAAGTACAGAGATTTCTCCGAATTATCACGATCGAGTCTCGAAATGTCCGCTTGCATGAATATCGGGGACGAGTTCCTGAATGGCCGAGTTACACTTGTTGGTAAATTTTTCCAATTGGTTTCAATTCGCTTCTAACCTCTTTACATTGCTTGTTATTTATTAAACATATTTGGCATAATTCTTTTGGGTCTTAGAAAACGTTCACTACCCGATCAAAGCGAAATTATTACAAGGATTGTTTTTCAGGGATAGGAATAAGGCATTCTTTCATAGCCCATTCAAACCGCATAACCTACCCATGCTCGTACATTCACCTTTGCAAACTACTTCGAGCCTTTACCTGATAGCCATTTTTCGTTGGTAAACCTAGATTCACCACCTGTACCCTTTGAACCTATGGCTATCACCATACTTTTTTCATAAACACCCTCCCATGTGCATTTGCTCAAATTCATCTTTCGTTAACATATGCCTAACATCAAGAAAAGTGGTGGTTCATCTACAGACAGGCACAACACAAGCAGCCTGTGTTGACGTTGGAGAGATCATTTGCCTTTGCCTTCAAAAACAAAAAAAGAAAAAAAAAAAGAAGAAGACAAAAAGAGAGATACTTCACAAAAAAAAAGAGATACGACACACAGAGTTGATGTATCTCACAAAAAGAAAAGAGAAAAGAGAGAAGGCAACAAAATACTCTCCATGGCGCACACAATGTTCATTAGAACACCATTCCGAAGACACTTTGCTTGGCTATGTTACGGTGAGATTCTCCTTTTGGGCATTTGCATCCTTTGAATTCCTTTATCCCTTTATTTCCTAGACATTACTCAAGCCTCATTTCAACCCGGATAAAGACCTTTTGATCCCTGTAATCCTATCCTTGTCATTAGTGGAGACGGGAAGTGAATCTACATATTTGACCCCGTTTTCGATCCTATAAGATGCCAAAAGAAGAGGGAAGTTGTGAATTTAAATCAATGTGGTTAATTGCCTAGCAAATTGTATTTTCGAATCATTTTGGCACTTGCTCTCACAATTCTTGCAGGTTGGATCCCGAGTCTCCTTCATGACTTTTTGGAGGCTTCACATGTAACTTTGGCCAGTGGGATCCGATGATTCCAACGAGGAAGACGTTTTCATCCCGATTTTTCATGATAATTGCTTGGGGACAAGCAAAATCTTAAGTTTGGGGTGGTGATGAGTGGCATTTTGCACGCTTTTCACGGGTCTTTTCAACGGTTTTCGGCTTGCAAAGTACTGTTTATCGTACTAATCCATGTTGTTTTTAGTGTTTCTCTCCCTTTTACCTTTATAATACCTTTTCTTCAGCTTTTTATGTTTTTTATAGAATTTAGAAATAAAAGTTGGATTTTTCGGACCATGTGGGCAGTTCCAGCATAGGCTGCCCATGTGTGCGGTTTCAGCATGGGCAACCTGTGTACACGTGGTAAGACCTGGCAGAACCTCCTTGGGCTTGGGCCAAGGATCCTTACAAGGGTGGCCCAGATTTATGATGGACCCATTTGTGGTAGCCCAAAACCCTTGGAGAAGAAGACAAGAAGGAAGAAGAATTAAAAGCCCACACTTGGACTTTGCCTAAAGTCCTTCACGTGAGAGCACATCCAATTTTGTTTGGTTTGTGGCTCTTGCTTACTAATGTCATCCAAAGGAATTGGCCTTGATGATGTGGTGCCTCATGCATGAAAAGAGGACAGCTATCACCTTGCATGAAGAAAATGGAGGGAAGAGTGGGTTCTGTTTGCTAATTTTGGTGGGAAGAAGTGGTCCTCCACTTCCACCTATTGGCACATGCAAGGACACGTAATGGCCCCAGGCTGAAACTCCAAGATTATAACATATAATTTCCAGGGGTTTTTGGTACGGATGGTACCCATATTTTATGGTTTGAGACAATCATGTACCTACAACTTTTCTCGAGACATTTATGTACCTGGAGTTTTAGCGGGCAGGACAGTCATAGGTCTCGGGCTGGGTATCTGCTGACGTGGAAGCTGCCCAATTTTGGGCTGCTGCCCGTAACTCAAAACGACGTCGTTTCATCACGATACGACGTCGTTTTGACATTCACATGGCAAAGGAGGATCCCATCATCCATATTTAATAATAATAATAATAATAATAATAATAATATGTATAGTGAGTCCCAGTTATCAAAATTTTATATTCTTATTCCATTTTTCTTTCTCCCAATTCCTTTTGTAAAACAAAAAAATTAAAATATTTATAATAAAAATTTGGAATTAGGCCACATAATCAGAATACAACAATCCTCCTCCATACTCTCCTCCTTGGTGCGATGGCCGGAAATCCTTCAATGGCCATTACTAGTCTCCCCATCGTAAGAGAACACCAATCGCCACCGCAACCACTGCCGCCAACATGAACCGCTTGTCAAATCCGAACCGATAGGGCTCCCTCCCATTGCCCATCCCCACCACTCACAACCCCAACCAAAATGTCAACCATCACATATACAATCCGACACCGACAAATTCAACAACCACACTAAACCCGTTTTGCTTATCCCGTCACCGACCCGACACCATCAAAATCCCAATTAGCAAAGCTCGATGTACGGGGTAAGGGAGAAAAAACACAATTTGGGGAAAGAAAAAAGAAATAAAGGAGTGGCGGAGGCTTGCCAAGCATGCGGCGGTGAAGGAATCGACCTGAACTCCACAGGCCACCAACTCCAATTCTGGGCGAACCGGCTCATCGGAACTCAAGAACCGGTCAGCACGGAGTTATCCTCGACAACCCGCCGGCCGTAGCATCCGCTCATCGTACCTAAGTCGCACTGCGGCGGTGAAGGAATCGACCTGAACTCCACAGGCCACCAACTCCAATTCTGGGCGAACCGGCTCAACGGAACTCAAGAACCGGTCAGCACGGAGTTATCCTCGACAACCCGCCGGCTGCAGCATCCGCTCGTCGTACCTAAGTCGCACTCCTCGTCGTCGTTTCAACCGGAGTCCGACACCGGCTCCTCCGCCTTTGTTCTCACCACTGGTTCGCGAGTTCAATCTGAGTTATGGCACTGGTAAGGTAGTGATGGGGCTATTTCGAGAAAATAGAACTCGTCGGGATTGACGTTGTGGTGGCACTGGGTGAGGGCGAAGAGGAATTGGTAGAGAAGGCCGGCGGATTTAGGCTTGGCGAGGAGGGGAGGAGTAAGGCAGGAGGAGGGGGAGAGTGGACGGTTGTAGAGGGTGGTGATATGTTGTTTGTGTGGGTTTAGACTTAATCTTTTCCTCTTTAATACTAATTAATTTTGTTTTTAAAAAATTGTAGTTGATTCAGAAAAAAAAATGGAAGGAAAAAAAGAGAACCTAGGATAATTTTGGGGATAATTTTTTATTCAAGTTAATACATAAAAATAGAATTAACGCCAAAATAGGGGACAATTCTTGCATCGCTAAATTTATGAACAATAGCCCCATTATTATTATTATTATTATTATTATTATTATTATTATTATTATTATTATTATTATTATTATTATTATTATTATTATTATTATTATTATTATTATTATTAGTATTAGTATTATTATTATTATTATATCATTATCAATATTATTAGTATTATTATTATTACTATTACTATTATTACTACTACTACTATTATTATTATTATTACAATTATTATTATTATTATCATCATCATTATTATAATCATTATTATTATTATTATTATTATTATTATTATTATTATTATTATTATTATTATTAATAAATATGGATGATGGGATCCACCTTTGCCATGTGGATGTCAAAACGACGTCTTATCGTGATGAAACGACGTCGTTTTGAGTTACGGGCAGCAGCCCAAAATTGGGTAGCTTCCACGTCAGCAGATACCCAGCCCGAGACCCATGACTGTCCTGCCCGCTAAAACTCCAGGTACATAAATGTCTCGAGAAAAGTTGTAGGTACATGATTGTCTCAAACCATAAAATATGGGTACCATCCGTACCAAAAACCCTAATTTCCAGGAAATATTTTAAGGAGGTCCACAAGACAAGGTTGAACAGGTCTTGGGTAGTTTCTCTACACGTAAGCCCACTTTTTCCAAAAGAAGGCACTTGGTTGGAATATATCCAATGGACAAAAGACCAATTATTTGGTTTAATAGGCTGATGGCGTGAAGATAGGGGGAAATCAGATTTGACTTGGTTCACATGGCAGTTGAAAATTGATGTAACAAACACCATTTATTTGGTGCAAAGAAGTGGTCTTTCCCACTATCTTTTGGCACAAACATGGTGGTTACTTCCAGCCACACAAATTCCCTCCTTTGACACTATAAAAGGCCATGCACTACAGGACAAAGGAAGGAAGTCCTCCATCAAGTTTTACACTCACTTTCAAATTGACATCATCACACACTCCCTGCAAAAAGACAAAATAGAATACTAGGTAGTTAGCTTTTCTCTTTGCAATTAGAATTGTAAAAGCCTTTTGTACGTGGAGGCTACATTATTGAAGAGGAGTCATATTCGTCATCATTTGTAATTCATCTTCTTCCTTTACTCCTCCCTTAATGTATTTCCATTTTACTTTTGTCTTCTTTTTAATTGTTATGTCTAGCTAATTTTCTTGTCTAGGATTAGGGGATGAACTTGTTAATGTTTCCATGCTTATTTAATTAAAGTTTTATTTCTGACTTTATTCTCTTTTAATCCGGTAATGAATCTTCACTATGTTAATTGACTGGCCATCGTTTAGCATAAATTTATAATAGGGAAACGTTAAGTGACAGCGTCGTTTGCCTATAGAAAAACATTAACCGGGCTTCAAAAACCGACCTCGAGGGAGGCGTGCTTTTTATTGGAGATTAAGTAGGTAAATTTCTTAGTGCTCTTAGTTTATTTCATCACTGGCAAATGGATAGTGGACGTAAACTAGGAAGGGATTTTACGGCACTACGAGAGTAGGTTATCGATCTAGCTTAGATTTACCGTTTCTTTTAAGAGAGTTTACTTTCAGAATTAAATCATAGATTTTACATAGGCTAGCTATGTGGTGACAGAACATGGTCTGCTTATGCTGAGCTTAATTGCATGGAAATGTTGGCAAGGAACTCCCCGAAGTCCTAGATATTTAATATCATTGAATTTTAATTGTTTCTATTTGCTTTAATTTTCCGATTCAAACATCAATCCTCAACATTATTTATTTCTCTAGATAATCATAAGTTGCTTGGTTGAATAATACTTAACAAAGATTTTGTGAGACGACCTTGGTACTACAACAACCCCGTATACTTGCGGGAAGTGATCATATATATATATAGATAGAAGAAAATAACACAACAACCCCACAACCAAAACAACACAGCATCACCACCATCCTTTCATCTTCTTCTTCCTCCTCTCTGCAACACTTGCTACTGTTGTCTCTTGGAACTATCGCCGAACACAAGTTGTAGGAAAAGAAAAACTATTGCATCAAGGTGAGTTAGCATCTCACCAAATCTTTTTCTTTTTTTATTAAAGGTTATAAAATCACATATATATAAGCAGTAGTATTCGGTAGGCACCAGTAGTTTTGGTTGCAGAACTTTTGCTGGAAATTTGGAAAGACACGGGTTAATTAGGCCAACATTTGAGTAAGTGGGCCTTTGACA
Source organism: Turnera subulata (assembly GCA_028386065.3). NCBI lineage: Eukaryota > Viridiplantae > Streptophyta > Magnoliopsida > Malpighiales > Passifloraceae > Turnera > Turnera subulata. The sequence goes on from JAKUCV010006581.1 coordinate 379,934, forward strand.
TGTGGGCTTGGCCATTGGCCCAAAGTTTTGGCCTAGTCTTTCACCTGTGCATTAGACGTCGGACTTGCATGGGCCTTTAGGTTGTTATTTTGGGCTCAAAAATAAAATCTTGGGCCTAAGATTAAATAATAATAAATATATTTATATATAAATAAAATAAAATAATGTTTATATTTGGAAAATAATATATATTTTTGGTAAGGATATATATATTTAGGAAAAGAATATTTCTAAATAATATTTATACCGGAACATTAACTGGGTACGAGTAACAGGATTATAGTCATCTACATATCATATTCATTATGCATTTGTGTGACTATATGTTGTTATTAATTATATATAGGAGCTGATAACGTGAACGATCACGAAGAACCAGAACCGGTGGACGAGTTCCCCGAGGAATATATCGGCTAAGGTGAGGATAAGTAAATATAAATATGTTGCCAATAATACCAAGTTGTTGTTTGTTATTGTGGATTGTTTTTGCTGGTATGATACTACTATTGTGACTGTGAATTGTTTGTTAATGGTTTGCTGTGATTGTGCTGCTTGCTGTTGATATCGATGTTGTGAGTTTGTTGAATCAATTATTGTTGGTGATCGTACTGGGTACCGGGGGTACCGTTATTGAGCTGTTGTTATCTGGATGAGTGGAGAGGCCGAGAGCCTGCTCGGGTTGATTAGTGTTGTGGTTAGCCGGAAATGAGGTTAATAATAAAATGGATTCACTTAGACATCTAGTATCACGGTTAAATGTTGGTACAGCCTGATGATAGTCCTGTTTTGTTATTTGGTGCAGGGGGAGATGTGCTTGGTGTCCGCTCCTTGTCTGTACCTGGTTATTGATTATTATTATTTTGGCACTGGGGAAGTGTGTTTAGTGTCCGTTCCCTGGCTGTGCCGGTTTGTTGATTTTTGTTACGGGGAGTACCCTGGGTCTAGCTAGATCGGCTACCTGGCGACGGCCAACATTTAACTAGGGGCCCTGCTAATAAAAATTGGATAGTGAGTCCAGGATAATACGGAGTACATTCTGGTAAGTGGTATGAACTTCTGTCTATTTCTTTTGTAACTTGGTTATTATTGGTTGCCTGCATATTTGTCTTTACTTATGGATTTTACCCGGTGAGCACTTCGGACTCACCCCTCGCCTACGTGACTCGGTCACGTAGTTTGATCTGTGCGTAGTACAGGTACGCTCGAGGCTAGCTATGGTGCACCCTCTGCCAGTCCCGGATCCATCCCGCGATGCAGTACTATTATATGCTATTGTGTTGTGTTAAGTCTTCCGCTGCTGTTGTTTGTATTTATCTTTCTGTTTTTGTCGTTTGATGTAATAATGTCTCCGTGTATCGGTGGCGTAAACTGGTTCTGTAATATATTGTTGGTTGGAGATAATTAACTGGCATGGTTTCTGTAATAGCATAAAGTCCCACGTGTTTACTGTGAATAACGGTAAATTCAGGTCGGGGCGTCTCATTTTGGTAGTGGAGCAGGTAGTAGGTCTTTGAGTGTTGTTTGTTGTTTGTGCATACCCTGCTCCACATGTCTTATAAATAATTCTCATGCATGCATCTTCATATCGGTAGGACGACATGGATCCGGTCGAGGGTCACCATCATGCTGCCCAACAATTCTTGGAAGAGGACCAAGTGTCGGTTGAACAACCACACCATCAACCACAGCATCAACCACACCAGTACGGAGGAGCACCTATGCATATAACGAGGTACCTGGAATGCCAACACCGATGTCACTACAGATGATGCATATGATGACAAAAATCCTGCATCGTCAGACGGCTGAGGGACCCGTTGACGACCCTGTCTTTACCAAGCTAACCAAGCTTGGAGGGGAGATTTTCTCAGGGGAAACTGGCCCCCGAGAAGCGGACGAATGGCTATGTCAGACCAATAGGGTTATGCTTAAGCTCAAGTGTATGGGCAAACTATGTCGCTTCTCTTCTCCGAGAGGAAGCAGCAATATGGTGGGAATCCGTCACCAGGGACCTGCCAAAATCAGTTGTAATGCCATGGACGGAGTTCACGGCTATGTTCAAGGACAAGTTCATCACTGAAGAATTTCAAGTACGCATGCAGCGTGAATTCCTAGAATTGCGTCAGGATAACATGACCGTGACAGAGTAAGAAAGGAAGTTCGATCGTTTGTCCCTGTATGCTGGAGAATTAGTAGCAACTACTGATGCCAGATGCCAACGCTTTTGGAGAGGTTTACCCGGTGAGCACTTCGGACTCACCCCTCGCCTACGTGACTCGGTCACGTAGTTTGATCTTTGCGTAGTACAGGTACGTTCGAGGCTAGCTGTGGCGCACCCTCTGCCAGTCCCGGATCCATCCCGCGATGCAATACTATTATATGCTATTGTGTTGTGTTAAGTCTTCCGCTGCTGTTGTTTGTATTTATCTTTCTGCTTTTGTCGTTTGATGTAATAATGTCTCCGTGTGTCAGTGACGTAAACTGGTTCTGTAATATATTGTTGGTTGGAGATAATTAACTGGCATGGTTTCTGTAACAGCCCGGGTAAAAATTTAGATTTTTACCGGGACTGTAAAAGTCTTTTTACAGCGTTTTACCGAATGAATTAATCTTGAGTAATTAATTCAAGGTAAATAGAGCGTCGTTTTTTGTAACCTAGGGTTTTTCCGCGCTCAGGATTTTTCCGTGGATTTTACGGACCAAAGTTGGTATTTTTCGGGTCCCGAAATCCTCAGAAAAATCACACCGGAAAATAAGTAAGTGGTTGTATCAGATATTTTCTGGACCGGACGGGACACGACTGCATGATTGAAATTATGCAGCCGCCTCTTTCCTGTTATGCTCGTGAAATTTTGCTTCCCCTGTGATGCCCGTGACTGCGTGTGTGTTTCCATATTTTTCCTCCTGCCTGCATTCCATCATCACCACTTTCCTTTTGTTTCTCCTGCCTGTAACCCAGTACACTGCCTTCTTACGTTTCTCATGCCTGCTCACACACAACCTAGTCCTGCCTGATCTCTGTAAACCAACCAGAGGAAAAAAAAAAAACAAAACAACAAACACACCACGCCAACCAACCAACCCGCCGCCACCACCATCTTCTTCTCCACCGACCTCCACCTCACGCGACCCGATAGCCAACCTCCACCGACCGCCTGCACCAACCACCACAGCCGCGCGCCGCCCGTCTCTTTTCTCGTCGTCACCGCTCGTCACCCGTCGTAGTCACCAGCATCTCGCGCCACCATCGCCGACCGATCGAGGCTAGCCGCCATCTTCTCCTTCTTCTCTCTCGCGTCGCCGCCGCCGAGAGGAGGCTCACGACAACCGCGACGTAGGCCTTCCTCACGACTCCCTCTTCGCCGCCGCCCTTTCCTGCCGTCATTCCGCTTCGTCGTGCCTCCGATCCGCCCCCTCCCCGACGCGCTGCCGCGTCGCCTGCAGCTGCCGAGGTAAGCGAGGGGTTGAAGACAGCCCTGCCCCGTTTCAGCAGTCGGGTCATGGCCGGGCCGGGTTGACCCGACGGGCCCCTAGCCTGGGCTCAAGACCTGTACTGTTCATTTGGGGTTGGGTTCTGGCATCTGGGCCTGACTTGGTTGGGCTGTGAATTTGGGTTGCTAGGCTTGCGCGTGGGTTGGGCTAGTGGCTGTACTGGGCTCGCTGCGTGGGCCTGTCTGGGCTCTATACAGTGGGCTGGACAGTACTATTCAGGCCCAGCCCAATTAAAAAAAATAATAATAAAAATAAATAATGGTAATAAAAATAAAATCTGGTTATATGAATATTTTGAGGAAAATGACAAGTTTTAATTTTAGTTTTTTGGGAAAATATATATATATGCATGTATAATTACTTCCTTTTGGAAAAAAAACTATATTATGGTAAGTAATTTTTATGAAAATAACTTGGAAAATTAAATACGTTATGGTAATAATCTTTTTATAAAATGATTTGGAAATATGTAAATGTTATAATTTTCAGAAGGATTATTTCATAGTAATTATATTTTTGGAAAGGATATTTGATATGGGTAACGGAAATTATTTTGGAAAATATATATATTTACGATAAATATTTTCTATGGGGAAAGAATATAAATACTTATGAAAAATATTTTGAAAAGGGTATTAACAAAGTATATATCGGAATAATAACCGGGTATAAGTATAGTATTATTTTGACACTTGAAAATAAATGGAGAATTATGATGATAATGGGAATAACCCGGGGGAGTACCGAGCTGGTCCAGTAATTATTTTACGGCTTACAGTAATAGTCGAGCATTTGCATATCATCTTATGTGTGCATAAATTATTGTTTGATATAGGAGTTGATAACGAGCAGTATCCCGAGAAGCCAGAGCCGGGACATTTCGAGGACTTTCAGGAATAGGAAATCGGCTAAGGTGAGGTTAAGTAAATATTTATATACTGCCCGTGATATCAAGTTGCTGTTTGTTGCTATGTGTGATAATTGCTGATATGAAACTTTGCGGCTGTGAATGGTTGTTGTGAAATGAAATTAGTTGATATTTGTTGCCGTTGATGTTATTGAATTGTTGCTACTGTTGTTGTTATTAATGATGTTAGAATTGTTCGTATAAGTAAGGCTATTACTGTTGTTGTTGATTGTGAGAAATTGTGTGAGTAAGAGTACCGGGGGTACTAGTATGGGAAAAACAGTTGAGATAAGTTTGTATTATCCAGACGAGCGGAGAGGCTGTGGGCCTGCTCGGGATAATGAACATGGGTTGGTTAATAGTATTGTGGTAACAAGCTGAGGAAAAGAAATAATAAAATTGGAAACACTTAGACATTTAGTAAATCACAGTTAAATGTTGGTACAGCCAGATGGTAGTCTTATTTTTATGGTGCTGGGGGAGAGTGTGCTTGGCGTCTGCTCCCTGTCTGTACCAATTACTATTTTAGGTGCTGGGGGAGAGTGTGCTTGGGGTCTGCTCCCTGTCTGTGCCAGTTATACGTGGAGGTACCAGGGCGGGGTCCACGGGCTAGCTAGCTTGACTACCAGGCGACGGCCATCATTTAACTTGTGATAGGGGCCCTGATAATAAAATTGGAATAGCGTGTCTAGAATTACAAGTGTGTCATTTAAGGTTCGTGAGAACCTTAGTTAATTGTTGGTGATGTGACTTGGGAATTTACGGTTGTTTGTATATGTATATTTGCTTATGGGTTTTACCCGGTGGGCACTTCGGGCTCACCCCTCACCTGCGGGCTTTCATCCCGTAGGTCGAGTTATTTGTGGTTCAGGTATGAGGCATTCCAGACAGGCTGCAGCGTTATCCCGTGGACAGGACTCGGATCCATTAGTTGCATCATGGGTTGCATACAGTGTCTTTGTGAGTTGTTAAGTCTTCCGCTGTGCTGTGTATTGCTAATGTTGGGCCATTGGGCCGGTTGTGTTATTGTTGGTGTTTCCGGGGTTTGGGTGACATGTTATGACGTTGGGCCGAAGGGCCAGGTTTTTGATGTTTATGTCGTGACTTTGGGCCGTTGGGCCAATTTCTTGGATTTACTCATTGATATTATCTTTGGGCCGTTGGGCTGTGTTCTTGTTATATTTACTGTCGTTACAGTTCCGGCACGTGTTTACTGTGTACGGTAAATACGGGTCGGGGAGTTTCAGTTTCTGTAATAGCATAAAGTCCCACCTGTTTACTGTGAATAACGGTAAATTCAGGTCGGGGCGTCTCAGCAATGGCACCTAAGGACTACTCCTTGCCCAACTCATACCAATGGCTAAGTTTGGTTGTCTTTGTAGCTCTAGACATGCCTAGCACCACATGTAAATGAAACGGAACAATACCTATAAAATGCTAACTCTTTTGCGTTATGATGGCAATGGTAGCCCTCCCCTTTATTTTTATCCTGGGTTACCATCTTGTATACTCTCCATCCAGATCCAGGGTAGTTAGCAACCTCCAATAGAGAAAAGTAAGGGTAAATCGCATATATGGGGTCTGTACTGTTTTAAAAGTACCGTTTGGGGGTCTGTACTTTTTTTTGTCCCTTTTACGGGTCTGTGTACTTTTTTTTTGTCCCTTTTACGGGTCTGTACTCTTATTTTTATCCCTTTTAGGGGTCTTGGGCAGCGTTACTGATGACGTGGACTGCCCTGCCCGGAGGTGAGACATACGCGCCCCTTTTTCTGACAAATTGCAGCGCGTGAGGCTCGTGCAGCACACGCTCTGTCCACCGTGTCAAGTGGACCCCACTTTTGAATTTTTTATTATAAAAAAAATATTTCTAATTTTCTAAATACAAATTTAATTTATTAAAAATTTTCAACAGATGTGAAGAAAAGAAAGAAAAAAATTAAACCCTCAGCTTACAAAAACGATTAGCAACAAAATCTTCCATATCAAACCCTCACTCACTCAATAAACAAAAAATCCAAACCCCTAAATTGAAATTGATGAACCCTAACCCAATGTACATGTTGAAGCCACTGAGATAGACTTTGTAGCAGGTCTTGACGATGTGGACTAGGCACACCCACGGATGAGGACGCAGGGGATCTAACGATATCATGTAGGTAGCTTGGGTTTTGTACGTGTTGTGTTCATCTGGGATGTGAAGGAGGAGGAGGACGAGATGGGTTTGAGGTTGTTAGAACAATAGCCCTTCGCTAGAGGGGGGTGAATAGCGATAATCGAATTAAGACGAAATAGGCAGGAATCAAATGCGGAATTGAAAGATTGAAGGACACAACCAATTTATCATGGTTCACACACACTCTACTAGTGTGGCTAATCCAGCCCTTCAAGTCTCACTTGAAGATTTCACTATCTAGTGTTAAGCTTACGGGTGCTTAACAAACCGTTACAACCTAGGAATTCTAGTCACAAGAATCCTAAACCTGAGAGTTCAAGTCACATGAACCTCAACACACTTGCTTGAAGATACCTCACTTCAAGACTTCTCACATAAGAAGATGTACCCTCTTCCTATGAATCTCAACAAGGGAACTAACCTCCCTTAAGGTGTATGAATATATAATTCAATCACTCAAACAAAGAACTCTCTCAAAGAGCAGATATGAGTATACAAGTAAAGCTCTAAAAGGAAACTCTCAAATCCTCAAAAGGATATTGGCTCAATAATAATTTTGATGAATGTATGGAATGAATGCTTGAATGTTGAGAGTTGATTCATCTTGAAACAGAGCTAAAAATGCTCAATTTATAGCTCTGAAAAGTTATAGAGCCGTTTTAAATCCACCCAAAAACAATCTTAAACAAAACATAGTGGGTGCTAAAAAGTTGTCTGCTCAACGGCTAAAACATCGATGTTTAAAGGTAGAACATCGATGTTTTGCCCATTAAATTTGAATTTTGGGCTAACGGTAACTAAAACATTGATGTTCTCCATCCCAACATCGATGTTATTTGGCTTCTGTGAAAATGAGATGAAAACTGATCTGTGAAGAACATCGATGTTTTCATTCCAACATCGATGTTATTTTGCTTCTGTGAAAAATGATTGAAGCTGAGCATTTGAAGAACATCGATGTTTTGCCTATGCAAAAGTGTTTTCAAATGCAACGGTCATGAGAACATCGATGTTTGGGATGCCAACATCGATGTTATTTGCCTTCTGCCAACAATTGGAAAAATGGTTGAAATCAAGAACATCGATGTTTGGGATTCCAGCATCGATGTTATTTGCCTACTGCCAATTTTTGGAAAATTCTTTGAAGGCAGGAACATCGATGTTTAGAAGGAAACATCGATGTTATTTTGGTTCGACAAAATCAAATTGAAACTGACCATTATGGAACATCGATGTTGTGACTAGTTTTAAAAGCAACGGTCACTAGAACATCGATGTTTAGGAAGCCAACATCGATGTTATTTGTCTACTGCCAAATTTTGGAAATAGTTGAAGAAATCACAACATCGATGTTTTAATTACAACATCGATGTTTTGGCACTTCTGCCACATTTTGCAAAAGACTTAAAAACACAGAACATCGATGTTTTTGGGCACAACACCGATGTTATTGACTCAAAATACAATTTTATGAGTGAAAGCATGCTATGAAATGTATGAGTGAAAATTGTTTTGTTTGAGCCAATGCCTAAGAGAAGTTGAGTGTTTTACCTTGTACAAATGGGTCCTAACTTCTCCTGCTCTTCTTTGCACTTCAACTCTTGATCATATCTTCACTTGAATTCTTGATCACTTTGGTTGAGTACTTGTTTGCTTGATTTCTTTTTGCTTCATCATTGCTATGATCTTGGTTTGTCATTTATCAAAACCTGTAATGAATGAACCATGAAGACATAGGTTCTAACAGAGGTAACTGGGTTAGTTTAAGAACCCGACGTGGATGAGTTGGGGCTGGGTGGGGTAGGAGTGACGGGCTGAATCGAGCCAGTGGAGGGGTTAAATGGCAAGATCTGGGTTCTTTGGGGTTATAATTAAGAGAGGCGAAGGTGGGATGTGGACAAGAATCGTCGGAGTATGGTGGTGTTTTTGGAGTTTCTCAATCTTGTGGCGGCACTGGATGATGGTCTTGGCCGGGGAAGAGTCGCGGCAGTGGCAGGCAACGTCGTCGGCGACCTCTTGCCAGTGGTTGGCCTTCAGGTTACGGTGCCGGAGAGCCTACCACTTGTCGCGGTAGGCTCGATGAGGGCGGCGGTCTCGTCGTGGGAACAACATGGCGGTGGGAGGCGTTGAGGGTTAGTGGATGGCTAAGGCAGCGCCAGGAGAGTCTGGATGGGCTGAAGACGGTGGAAGGCGGCGGCAGGAATGTTGGTGAAGACGCAGGCAGCTTGGCGGAGCAAGGCGGCGACTTTCTTGGTCTTCAATTTGAGTTTTTTTTCCTTAGTAAAAAGCTCGTCGCAGCGTTGATGGAAGGCAATGGAATTTTGTTTATGTTTTTTTTTTATTGTCGTTGCTTGAAAGCATAAAAAATTAGTTCACATATTTTTTAAAAAATTAGAAAATTACTAAAGCATACAAATTTTTCTTTTAAAAAAATTAAGGAAATGAAGTTTTTAAAAAATAATAGTTAGGAAAAATATATATATATATATATATAATATAATGCTTTAGGAAATAATAAATCTTTCTAAAAATATTTGGAAATTTGGTTTTTGAAAAAAAATTGAAAGTGGGACCCACCATGTACACTAGGCATCACTCTCAACCCCCAGGCCGGGCAGTCCACGTCATCAGCAGGGCTGCTCGAGACCCCTAAAAGAGACGAAAAATAGGGGTACAAACCCGCAAAAGGGACCAAAAAAATACAGACTCCTAAACAATACTTTTGAAACAATACGGACCCCATATATGCGATTTACCCAAAGTAAAATTGTTAGCGGTCGGGGCCAACTGTTCTTTTGGAACTCGCACTCATAGGCTTCCACAGAACCCGTAGGCTTGATAGATCTCACTGACCGATTTTTTTTCCCCTATACTTTGGACCGGGACGTAATAAACAGTCCTTCTGAAACTCAAATCCATGGTCGTGTTCAGTTGGGCAAACCATCTCTAAGCCACTCCCAAAAGTGGAAGGCGGAGTACCGCACACAACTGGTGGTGGCATGGTGTCCAGTCTAGCTATTGTGCCGTGGGAAAGAAAATGAATCTAATCTACTAGAATTAAAGCTCACAAGCGATCAGGTTCATAAATGAAGCAGCTCATTCATCAAGAAATTTTTGAAAGGTACGCATCCATCTGCTGCGCCTACGTCTTGAATAAAGTTGACCCACAAATGAATCCATCCATAACAAAGACTTCAAATAGAAAAAAAAAAAGGAAAAAAGGAAAAAAGCAAGTAACATATATAAATATAAGAGATGACAAAGAATGCCTGAACAAATTCAAGGACGTCCTACACTTACTAAGGCTAAAACATTCAGAACCCAGGAAGGATACAATACGGCAAACCGTTGTTTGACTTCCTATTTGTGTACAAATCATACCTTAACACTTTTTTTAATAAAATAAAAAACACTACCCTATCAAAACTTTCATCGCAAGTAGTAAACCTAATTTAATACAACTGCGGCCCCAAAGTCCCAACTTTCCCAAGTCAACATACAAAAAGCAAACCTCCAAACTCAACCGGTCCTTAATAGGTGGTCCATAAATCTCCCAAACAGAAGAAAACACACTTCATACAGAAACAAGTTAGAACCGGCACAAAGTAGTGCCAGTGCCCCGATGGCTGTTGGAGGGCATTGGCTGACACAAGATTTGTGGTGTCAAAACCGCTGGTTACTGGCACAAGTAAACCCTGCAAGCTCCAAATCTCACCACGAACAAGCATCCATTACCCCCTGGTCTTGGCCCTCTTCATACCGAGACTGTTGTGGAAAGGGGACACAGAGCCGGACATGGGAGAACCTTCCTCACGAAGTGTACCGTTGAGCATTGCCAGCTCTCTTAGCTGCTGCTTCTTGTAGAAATCCTGTGATTCATCCTGACCACAAAAATTAAGCAACGACAAATACAACATTAGATGAGAATGTTGGTTTACAAATTAACATGCAGAAAAGCAACAAACATTATTACTTACCACAGGCTTCAACAGGTCTTCAAGTATCTCGCGTGCTTGCATTATACGTGCATCAACTATTTCAACTGGTAATTCCGCCTCGATGAGGATATGAAGAGGCTCACTTAGATGTTCATAACCTGGCTTCCCTCTCATCATTTCTTCCTTTTAAAAAGCAAACAATTAAATGTTCGTAAAGCCATAGGACACCAAGAGCACAAAATTTTGAAGTTTAAAGCACAAATAATCAAGGAGCCAACAAACGCTTACAGAATTTTGAACTTCCATTTATGACATTATCAAAAACAAGATTACATCCACATAGAACTTCTCCAAGCAAAAATCATTTGAACCAGTATTCTTCTTCTTTATTGGTAAAGCACATGTTCCATTATTAGACTTAGTCTATCAGTGTTAAATCAATATTAATTTAACAAATTCAGAAAGTACCAATATTCTCATATATAGAGAAAGATTTCATTTAGCTGGCTGACCCTAGTATAGATTCCATTGCCAGATTTTGTAAGGACTAATAACTAAATCCTAAGTAATTGCGCTTCACTCAAAAAACCAACAGCAGAACATGTCAGAAGGATCCCTTCCCTTTCTAAAATCAATAATCGAGAGCATGTCATGATTAGGACAAAGATTCAGAAAGATGAAAACATTCACTACAGCAAGAAAGAGCAGTGAAATCAGATTATTACTCTAGTTGGATCCTTGATGCTGCCGCGACCTCTGATCAGAACACGGCATTCAGTAGTTGCTTCAACCCGCTTAAGAGAGTTACCCCTAGGGCCAAGAAGGCGCCCAACAAAGTTGTACTGCAACTAGAGTCCGATTTCAGATAGTGCAACACAGGAAATAAAAAACTGAGAACAAACAAGACAGAAATAGTGTTTCATACATTTGGATATTTTTCCACTGGAATATCCATCCTGAAAGAACTCCTGGCAATAAGACCAGAAGAGCTACCTTGGGGACTTAGCCAGTTCTGCGTAGCTGAGGGCTGTAAAATACCTGACATCTGCACAGAATAATATCAAAAGTTCTCAAAATCCATTATAATATATTCATCAGGCCTGCTTTCTTTAGTGAGACAAACATGGTAGATGAACCCCTAAAAGTTCGAGTCCTCCAGAAGTATTTCACAGATTCCTTGGCGCAACACTTTAGACGTACACAAGGCTGGGAATGAAATGAACCACACCGAAAGCTTAGGTGCAACAAAACCATAAAAGAACAATAAAATGCCCAAGACAATCATTGCCATCCTTTACTCACACCAAGGTAAATGGTTGTTAGTTGATGCAACATTACTATACATTGAATACAAAATTTGATAAGCTGAAGAGTCAGCATTCAACAAGGGGAAAGTCTCCAGTTGTCATAGGACTCCTAGAACGCCAATCCCTAGCTTAAACTTGCCAGTCAGACATACTCTCCCAAAGGAATCTCTGAGTCAGCTCAGAACACTAGGCTATTAATTTCATTCACTTCTCCCTTTCTCATCAAAACTAGAACCAAGAATTTCACGTATTAGGTCTCCATTGAGTCTTTTCAACTTTAACAGTATGCAAAGTTAAAGATCTACTTTTTTGCAGCTTGCTGAAGTTAGCCTCAGATTTTTCCTGTCATATGAAACTTGGCAGTTGAACTACAAACTCAAACAGAAGTTATAGGTTAGCATAGCACATAAACATCTAGTCAGAAATGTATTAGAAGACAGTAAATTAGATGCTAAAAGAAGTTATGTTAATGGTTAGTATCCATACTTCTGATTGAAACCGTGATGCCCATCCATTTGCATCAGCTCCTCCATTTGAAAATATTCCTCCAGAAGTCAAAGGGCTAGCATGTTCAAGCCCACTTTGACCTAAAACTGATGCATTCCCCAACATTGTAGTTACACGCAATATTTCTGCTTCAAAAATGTCAATTTTCAAGAACAAGATGCATTGGTCAGCATTGTTATTGGTTAGCAGTCATCACAAACAGACAAGACGGACTGTTAATTGAGTCAGCTAAAATTAAGCTTTCCCCCGGAAAATATAAAGAATGTTCACAGAAAGATAGCTTGACATGAATGAAGCACTTATCACTGCCTATATATGGAAAGAGAAAGAAGACAAGAATGTTAATATGTTGTCTGCCTTCTTAGATTAGTAAAGCTATGACTAATTTACACATGATAACTCCAAGTCAAAGCAAAATTAACAATCAAAAGTCAAGCTAGCTGACACCGAACACCCACCTAGCTTATCGAAAAGATTGAAGGATAGGAATTCTAAACCACACTCCAATCTCTGTCTCCGTGCTTTTTTTTTTTCCAAAGAAAAGAGATACGAGAAAATGAGCAAAGAGAAAAGAAAACTATATATTGTGAGAATGTTAAACAAAAAATGAGCCTCCTAAGATGTCACTCATAACCTGCCCCTTCAAGTTACAAGTATGGCACATAATGTGCAAATTCTAGTACCCAATTCAGCTACACGCATCTGTTATGCTCAAATAAAACTGGAAAATTAATCTTTTGCAAGATAACTAAAAGCCCACTTCATAATGTTCCTTATAGTAAACTGGAAAGGCTCATTTCCTGCAACATCTACATACTCAGCACCAAAGATCTCCCAAGACGATTGAGCTTAACAAGAAAACAAAGAATCAACGCAAGAACACCAGTGGGCAGGAAAGAAGGAACTATTTTCCAATATCCGAGCAAATGAGATTCCATATGCTCAAGACATGCCAGAAAAGGGCGTATAACAATGGAAACTCGCCAGTGGAAGGTCACTAAATCATGCCACAGGACTACCTGAAGCAATCTCTGTACAGTTGCAAACTCCATATACCAAGATTCCACAAGTGAGACGGCTAGGGAAGGAACAGAAGAAAGCAAAGTGCATAAACCCAGTGATATTGAGGAGGTTAAAGTTTTCCCTAGTACACAAATATTCTCATAATATATTGAAAGATTTTCACAAAAGGGTCAGCTCAACTCAGTAAATAAATATCCAGAAACAAAAAACTTCAAAAAGCATTCCTTCCCTTGGCAACTTCCTCGATCCACACCCAAGGCCAATCTGATGCATCTAAGACCTCATTCACAATGAGGGGCAAGTATAATGAGGTTCTCACAGATTTACCAAACTGTTCCGACAAAATTCATTTAAAATTGTTTAGAAAAAAAATCCTAAGATAATATAGGTTGCAGTTCCATGTGTGCAAATGTTTTTTTTCTGAAATAACTGAATTAACAGAATTATACCATCATCATTTTTAAATATGATTTTGAGTCTAAACTATGGAAAAGAAAACAAAACGTAAGAGCCATGCTTCAGATTGTTCTGCTATGGTTTGTAACAAGATTCTTAAGGAATATAATTCTTTAGAATTTCACTGGAAAGAGGGACTATACTTTGTGGTAATCTACAAAATTATAACTGAACTTCCTCAATGACCTAACAGACTCAAATTCAGTTAGGAACCATTTGGTTAAATCATATATCAGTGCAAAACGTTAAAGATTCTTTCTTAATTAGACAAATAGTAAACCAAACCAAAAAAAACTTCATTTTGCACCATACCAACCAATTGCTCACCCCTATATCAATCAAAAGTTCCTGCTAGACAACTTTGTCAATTCTGATATTCTTATCCACTGCATGTCAACAGAACAAAATTCACAGATCTGCCAAAATCAGTTATTTTTCTGTCATTCCATGGATGTCATCAGCAATTTGTCAACTAATGATGCCTTTAACTCCTAACTATTCCTATACTAACAAACTACTTATGGGAATAGGCCGTACTTGCAGGATAGAGACAACCTTGCACTAGCATGCATACGACATTTCCTGCTCACCAGAGAGGATTCAAGCTGTCCAAGCAAAATTATATCTCCAGGCAACTAAGAGTCATCTGTGATACCCATTAATGAAAATGGATGTAAAATTCTCTATATTACAAACAGATGAGCCAAGAGCAAGAAAACAGAGCTCGAAAAACCCTTGGCCAGCAGTTTACTTAAGAGCACAGCATGACAAAATTAGGCCTACAATAAATAAAATTCTATAAAATAGATGGCCATGCCTAATACTGCAGAACAGGTAGAATAAGGATATCCCCACACCTTTATCTACCCCAAGAACGTCAAAAGATGGAACAATGCTGTCTACATACCTTCTTTAGTTAACTAGAATAAGATCCACTTACCTTCTTTAGTACTACTTGCCTAATCCCCCAATACGACTCATTTTGAGTCTCCTTATGAACAAAAACTGAAAACAAATGGTGCTTAAATTTGTATACATATGTCACTCATATATGGTTTATTATAGCCTAGCTTCATGACATAAATAACTATGCCATCACTAGCAGTAGATCTACCAAAGCTCAGAAATTAATTCCCATTAATGGTCATCCGCAGGACATTTTCGTCATTAAATGTGTAAGTATTTGGTAACCAATAAGACAGTAATCCATGTGTTTAGATCTATTAATATGGAATACCTTCTTCAACATGAAACTCACCCTGGTTCAGTAACCTATACGTATGAGGAAGCACGGGCATAAATGGACCAAGCTTATTGCGTTCTCCCAGCAACTCAGTGAGATACCTGTCCCAGCAGAAGGAAGAAAGCAGTCAGCCCAGCTTGCAATCGTAGGCATACACTTGTATAATAGACATTGCGTCTATTTTGACAAGAACAAGGTCCATAACAGCACTGATCATCCAAAATCAACTACAAAAATCGTATTGGATCAATCATTACGAATTATAACACCAAAATGAGATAGTCAAAGGTGGTGATTATGCCTAAATAGGTCCAATAGTTAAAGGTGATAAAATCATGCACGGGATCACTGATTTGAGGAACAAGTAAAACACAACTAAGCCTTCAATTGCCACCAATTACGATAGAGAACAGCACAGTACCACAAGAGCTAAAATGAAATATCATGCAACCTCTATACTACCAGATATGACCTAGAATCCACTAGACTCAAAGAACAAGAGTGAAAAAGCAAACCGATCCAAACACACAGAAGAAAAAAAAAAAACCATCAGCAACTAAAACACCATCAGAATGAAGTGAAAACAACGCAACAACATCCGATTCATCAAATCAAGATCAGGAAGATCGCACAAAAAAGAAATAACACGCAAAACAGGATAAAGAAAACCTAGATCTCTTCTATATGAACAAGACTGAAAAGATCTGCGAAGTGAGTGAGTGAGATAATATACTTCTCCTGCTCGACGACGAGGGCTGAGGCGGAGGCGGAAGAGCGGAGGCCCGGGAGATGAGGGGAAGGAGGGGCGGATGGGGAAGGGGAGTAGGCCATGAACCTTCCCCCACCAGCAACGGCAGCACCACCGGCAGATGTCGCCATCTTCTCGGTGGTGCTCCAATCTATGTCCTTGTAGATATCCGTCTTGTTAGATTTCAGTACTCCTTTTGGCTTTTTTTTTTTCTAGTCAATTTTATAGATTCAAGTTTTGAGAAGACGACTATATTAGATCCTACCACCACCGCCACCAAAATACAGTAGCAGCAGCAGCAGAAAGCAGAAGAGCAGTAACAGGCAGAGGAGGAATTATATTAATATTTTTTTATAAAAAAAAAAGAGGAAATAGTATATAGGTAGACTATGGAGAAGAAGAAGAAGAGGAGGTGGTGTTTGGTTGGTGGGGTGGTTTTATGTGTGGCTGTGGTTTGTGTTGAAAGGGAAGGAAATGAAAGGAAGGATGGGGGGGTGGGGGATCCCGACCAGACGCTTTGCTTTCTTCTTCTAAAACTATCAATCCATCTATCTATCTATCAATGCTTGCGTCGGTGGAGTTGGATTCCTATTTATATATCCCTCCCCTCTATTCCTGTTTTGGTACGTGTGCCTCTCTCTGTCTACTGCTGTGCCACTAAACTAGATTACTGTACATACTTTTTTATGGCCAGCTCGCTCAGGCATTTCTCTTCCTTTTTTTTTTTTTTCTTTCTACTACTATTGTTTTATAAAGTTTTTTACCTTACTGTATACCAAATGACACATACATCTGTGGTGGGGTTTCTGATTTACCTGGAAATAGTGAGCAACTTTATGATGTCAGAACACGTTTCGCGCTCTTCGATGCATCTAAACAACAAAAGCTACAAAAAGGACCGTGGTTTGTGCATGTGATTTTGTTAATAGTGTGGGGCTACGTACATCATACACTTATTTTCAAATTTGGCTTGTCAAGAAAAAAAAACAAACAAAATTAGAGTTCTTCTCTCATCTATGCGTGGGGTTTCTGTTTTTGGTTTTTTATATATATGAAAATGAAATGATAATAAGATGATTTTTTGTTCAGAAAATTTCCGTTTCAAGTTTTGAAAATTTTCCACTCAATCATAGTAAACTAGCTCACTTCCCGTGGAATCCACGGGCTTACTTATTAATTAATTTTCAAAAAAGTTTTAACATTTTAACTATGAACTTTATCAATCGGTAAGCGTATTCTTAGTCAAGCATTCTTCGCATAAACTAAATTTGCAGTCACAACATAACTAATAAAAAGAGTTATAACAAAAATAGTTTTATTCTTATCATAATTGATTATAGCTAATTATCAGTTTAATGGGAAAAAAGAAATATATAATACGAATATCTGCGTGTGAATTTTCTTTTGAATAATTTGGGTGTGACTAGAATTCTTTGCTAAGATTAGTTACTCTGGGATAATTATGTTTGTCATTATGGCCAATCAAACTATACCTACAAGAATCCTATGTGTCAAAACCTAGTGGGGGATACAGCTTTAAATATATATATAATAAATTATATAGGTTCTGCTATCAATTATTATTTCGAAATCGATAAAAAAATCTTTAATGGACAAAAAATTTAGGTAGGGAAGATTATAAATTTTGAAATTATTTTGTTTATCGATACGAATTTTGAAAATTAGGATGTTGTTTACTACTTTTTAGCATCGCACGCTGCCACACCTACATTATACACCCAACCCACCTACATTAGACACCCAACTCATATCTAATATATAAAGCAAGCTTCTCCCTCATATATATAATGTAACAGCCCGGGTAAAAATTTAGATTTTTACCGGGACTGTAAAAGTCTTTTTACAGTGATTTACTGAAAGAATTAATCTTGGATAATTAATTCAAGGTAAATCGAACGTCATTTTTCGAAGCCGAGTTTTTTCCCGCGCTCTTGATTTTTCCGTGGATTTTTCGGACCTAAGTTGCTATTTTTCGGGTCCCGGAATCCTCAGAAAAATTACACCAGAAATATAACTAAGGTGGTATATCAGTTATTTTCTGGTCTGGACGGTACACGACTGCATAATTGAGTTTTGCAGCCGCCTTCTCCTATAACGCTTGTGTGCTGTTTTTTTTTTCCTGTGCTAGTAGTGCCTTACCCGTGACTTATCAGTATCCATGCACTGCCTATTTTTTTTCCTGCCTCATCTGTACACCACCATCATCACCTTCATCTTCACTGCCCAGCTTCTCCTCTCGTCCTTACCCTCCAAAAATCAGTAACCATCTACCACAACCAGTAAAGGAAACCAAAACCAGAAAACAAAAACAACACACACAACACAAACACCATCAACCAATCACCACCTTCCACATCATCACCACCACCAACCACGACCCGCCACCTCATCATCACCATCGTCACCTTCACCACCTTCCTTCCTCCAACCGGCACTGTTCACGAGAGGATGACCCGCGCCGCCATGCACCCCACCGCCCTCACCATCACCCTTCCCTCGCCGTCGCTGTCCGAGCACGATCTTCGCCATCCGTGAAACGCCCCGACCCGTATTTACCGTACACAGTAAACACGTGCCGGAACTGTGACGACCCAACCATACCAAGCCCAGCATACAGTGTATACAACAGAAATCCGGGCTCAACAGCCCAAAGTAAAAACAACAATAATAACTCAACCGGCCCAATGGCCCAATAATATAAATAAACTGCACAGCGGAAGACTTAACAACTCACATAAACACTGTATGCGATATGTATGCAAACTATGGATCCTAGTCCTGTCCAAGGGATAACGCCGCAGCCTGTCTGGAATGCATCGATCCTGTACCAAAAATAACTCATCCTATGGGATGAAAGCCCGCAGGTGAGGGGTGAGTCCGAAGTGCTCATCGACGAAGGAAAGACAATCAATATGCACACTATAAATTACTCAAGTGAAACACAAGGAAAACCGCCAAAATAAAACAAATCAAAAGACTCAAATAAAATCCAATTTCCAAATTTTATCTTTACGGGCCCCGTCAAGGATAATCTAGGGGTCAGACCTGGTTATCAACACATTCCGGGTGCCAGACCAAATCCAGAGAACCTAGGGATCGACATCCCAAAAATAATCACGGGATAGACATCTCAAGCATAGACATGCTTATCACAAGTAACCCAGGTCACGGCCACCACAAAATAGTCTTAAACCATCGAGTCGTACCACTACTTACCACGTGATAATTATATTATCATCATTCAAAATCAAATCTCAGGGATCGACATCCCTAACCAAAATACCGGGATAGACATCCCAAACCAAACCAAGGATCGACATCCTTGTCACAATTTATTATTAAATCCTTTATACTTTGATCCAAAAGACACAGAAAATCAACACGGGAATAAACATCCCAAAAATACCAAATCAAAATATTGGGATAAACATCCCGACAACAATCACAACAATGCAATTATCAACAGTGCAATAAACATCAAGCACAATAACCGAGTAATATAGGCACATATCGAAGGAAATCCATCCTCACCTTGGCCGATTACTCAACTCCGGACACAATGACCGGTCCGACGCCGGCTCCTCGGGAAGCTGCCCGATATCCGAACCTATACAACAAATCAATATATACAAATAAATGCACATAATCGGTATACTATGATGCCAAAATTGCGAAATAACCCATCCCGGTTTATATCCTTTATTATCATTTTTACCGAAAATATTATACCGTATGTATATCCGAATATAATTTTGGTACCATACTTTAATTAAAACTCTTTTCAAAATATATTTATGAAGGTATTTATCATTATCCAAAAATATATTTATCATAATTTTTCTAGGAAGATATATATATAGGTATATATATACATTTCCAAAATTATTTACTCCAAGTGATTATACTTTTCCAAAAATATTACTATAATATAATTCCCTGAAAAAAATATAACGTACGCTTATATTCCCAAAATATTTTATGGTATTGTTTTCTTTCCGAAAATGTAGTTATTATATAGTATTTTTGCAAAGGGTATAGTTCATATTTTAATTACCTTAGCTTCTTGAAAATAATATAACTTGATAGTTACTTTATTTATTTTCACAAAATATAACCATATACTATATATTTATTTTTCTCAGAAAATATAATTTATATATATTCAGATTATATTCATTATTTACTATTATTGTTATTACTTTTTTAAAAAAAATTCGGGCTGGGCCAGTGCTTAACCTTATAACAGCCCAAGGAAGTCCAGCCTACACTTAAACCGGGCCGACCCACAAAACAAACCCAGCTAAATTTATCCATACACACAGGCCCACCAACACATCTGGCCCAGGTAGGCACCCGGGTCGATCCGACCCAGGACCACGACCCGCAATGTGAGTTGGTGTCTCGGGTATTTGGGTTGTCTTCAACCCGTGCTCACCTTGAGCAGCAACGGCAGCGGCGGCTGAGCAAGGCGGTGACGTTGCGAGGGCGGCTGCAGGCGCAGATTACTGCGGCGGCGAAGGGCGGCGGCTGCAGTGGCGATGCGACAGAAGGAGGAACGGGTCGCTGGCGGTGGTGTCGCGACTTCGCCGGATCGAGTTTCTAAACGATGACGACGGGGCGAGAAGAGATCTGCCGCGACTGGACGGCATCGTGTGGTGTAGGTAGTAGCGGCGGCATGCTGACGGGTGCGGCTGCAGTTGGTGCGTGCAGCGGCAGTGGTGAGTGGTGGTGGTCCGGCGGTGGTTGGCTCGACGGCAACTCCTTCTCCTCTCCTTTTTTTCTCTTTTTTTTTCTTTTCTTCTTTGTTTCCGATTTCTATTCCCCTTTTCTTCTTTTTTTTCTTTTCTCTCTTTTTTTCTTCTTCCCTTTTTTTTTCTCTCCCTCTTTTTTTTTTCTTTTTCTTCTCATCTTCTTTCCCTTCTTGCTTCCTTCTTCCTTTATAACTGTGTTTTTACTATGCAGCGTGTGAACTCCTTAATAATGCAGCTTGCGAGTCCGGTCCGGACCAGAAAATAACTGATACCCCCCTTAGTTATTTTCCGGTGTGATTTTTCCGAAAATCCCGGGACCCGAAAAATACCAACTTAGGCCTGAAAAATCCACGGAAAAATCACAAGCGCGGGAAAACTCTCGGTTTCAAAAAAACGACGCTCGATTTACCTTGAATTAATTACCCAAGATTAATTCAACAGTAAATCACGGTAAAAAGACTTTTATAGTCCCGGTAAAAATCAAAATTTTTACCCGGGCTGTTACAGTCTACCCACCTTAAAAAGAATTTCGTCCTCGAAATTCCATCGTCTTATCCGTGGGTCCTACCACGATAAGCTTCTGGCACACTCTGCCAGGTGTCCAAACTCAACATGAGATACCGCTTATATCCTTAAGCGACATCTCATCCGCTTATAAATACCAAACCTCATAACTGAGACACTCACTCTCAGCCATGGACTCTCCATTCCGATCTCGAACGACCTCAGACTCCGAGAACAATAGCTACATCGGTGGCACTGCCTTCCCGACAAGCTCCGATGAAGAACCTCCCAAGAAACGGTTCAAGACAAACATCATCGGCTTGAAAGAGCACATGGTCGTCTCCAGCAGACGACGAAAGAAACGTGCTCCCAAGAAAGCTGAGGATAAGAAGGGCAAGGAGATAGCTGAGAGCAGCACTCCGCAGCAGACACTGACGCAGCTGAACGTCTCACTGAAGAAGATCAGCTCGGCGGTGTTGCAGATCGAACTGGCGAGCGCGAAACCCTTCCCTCACATGAAGAACGTACAAAAGCTTGTAAAAGACCTAGAGAAGCAAGTAGCTCTATAGAGTACTTCTTCTCCTGTTGTAAAACCGTTATTAAATAAATAAAATAAATTTTCCTTTTTAAATCAAAATCTCTTGTGTTACGAAATCTCTTGTTAAACAGAAAAATAAAACATCTCAAAGCAAAACAAAAATCAATAATAAGAATATAAAATCAAACATAAAGAAATTAAAAAAAAAACTCGTTTAACAAAACCTAAACGTAAAGAAGTTAGAACAAAAATATATTTCACGATCGGTGCTCGTATCGGACGTAAACATCCACGAACCCAAGAAACGTGATACGTGCAACTAACGGTGACATCAGTTTCCCTCGTGAAAAGACGATCGTTAACTCGCACGGTGACGATCACGAGAGCGTCCTGTGCCCCTCGAAAGAAACGGTACCCACTTGTTCACAATTTCCGCATGAGCCAAAAACGTCTGTCAGGTCTCGCATCTCTCCACGATGTCCGAACAGGTGTAAGCTTGTCGCACATACGCTCTACTCGAGGTGTGGTCCCATCAGTCCAGCCTCAACGGTCACGAATGCATGTGATAAAAGATGCAAGAAAATATAGTAAAACCATAAAAATAAAGGACAAAGTAGCCAGAGTGAAAGAAAATCATAATGGAAAAAGTCTGAAAAACTCTAGCATTGCAGCCCGAAAAACGTGTAAAGTAACAAAGCAATAAATGAGGCAACAGCAAAATTTTCAAAAAGAAAATCTTGAAAATCAAAATCAGTAAACACGCTCCCCATAAGAGTATAAAAGACAGAGCGGTGAGGTGTAAATCATCAAAAGCGTTTAAAAGCAAACAACGCTCAGAAAAACAAAACCACAACACTCAGAAAAAAACAAAATACCCACTCGTCCAAAACACGATGCCTGCTCCATCATTCGTCTTCTTCGTCGAAGGTGCCAATCTAGGCAGAAGGAACCGACTGGCCTACAGCATGGTCAACGAGCATCCAGAAGAGCTACCGAACGAGCTCGGCAGGATGCCGCGTCTGGTCTTCGTCGACAAACTCTACTCGTCCAGATTCTTCATCACTCCCATGGAAGAGACGTTCTTCCTGGAGGACCATGGCACCCTGAGGACCTCCTACTACGGATCGGCAAACTCCATCATGTTCTTCATCTCGGAAAGGCTTCAGGAGTTCAACCTGGAGTCCACTTACCATACCCTGGAGCAAGGTACCTACTATCAACTCTCGATGACGGCCCAGAGTATGCCCAGAGTAACTCGTCTGCCCGTAACTTGGCCCAAGGCCCGACTACTGGTGTGGAACTGCAGAGGAGTAGCTAGGCGTTCCCAGGAGTTCTCGCGTACTCTGAGGGACCTGAAGAACCAATACAAACCAAACATGGTTCTTCTCACGGAGACCCAATGGCAACCTTAAGACGATCATGGTCTCATCCCACTCCGGTTCCCTCAAGCAAACCGGTTCGAGCTTCCAGGCCAGAACAACACCGGCGGCATGTGGTTCTCGTGGAGTAACAGCATCCAAGTCAACATCAACAACGACCCCAACAGCTTCCGGGTCAACGCCGTTCCAAGGCGATAAATGTATTTTCTTTTTATAAAATATCAATGTAATATTTCTGTTTGTAATATTAATATTAGCAATATTAATAATATTTATATTTCCGCTTATTTATGGCATCATTACCTCTTATGTGTATGTTCTGCGACAGCTGGTGTCCCTTGACTGGATCCACAATGCACTAACTAAAATGATATAAAATAATAAACAAATGGAGCGAACTATGCAAACAAGAGCAACAACACACAAGGACTGCCCAACAAGACCTAACGCCCGCTCCGCTACCAAAATGAAACGCCCCGACCCGTATTTACCGTACACAGTAAACACGTGCCGGAACTGTGACGACCCAACCATACCAAGCCCAGCATACAGTGTATACAACAGAAATCCGGGCTCAACAGCCCAAAGTAAAAACAACAATAATAACTCAACCGGTCCAATGGCCCAATAATATAAATAAACTGCATAGCGAAAGACTTAACAACTCACATAAACACTGTATGCGACATGGATGCAAACTATGGATCCTAGTCCTGTCCAAGGGATAACGCCGCAGCCTGTCTGGAATGCATCGATCCTGTACCAAAAATAACTCATCCTACGGGATGAAAGCCCGCAGGTGAGGGGTGAGTCCGAAGTGCTCACCGACGAAGGAAAGACAATCAATATGCACACTATAAATTACTCAAGTCAAACACAAGGAAAACCGCCAAAATAAAACAAATCAAAAGACTCAAATAAAATCCAATTTCCAAATTTTATCTTTCCGGGCCCCGTCACGGATAATCTAGAGGTCAGACCTGGTTATCAACACATTCCGGGTGCCAGACCAAATCCAGAGAACCCAGGGATCGACATCCCAAAAATAATCACGGGATAGACATCCCAAGCATAGACATGCTTATCACAAGTAACCCAGGTCACGGCCACCACAAAATAGTCTTAAACCATCGAGTCGTACCACTACTTACCACGTGACAATTATATTATCATCATTCAAAATCAAATCTCAGGGATCGACATCCCTAACCAAAATACCGGGATAGACATCCCAAATCAAACCAAGGATCGACATCCTTGTCACAATTTATTATTAAATCCTTTATACTTTGATCCAAAAGACACAGAAAATCAACACGGGAATAAACATCCCAAAAATACCAAATCAAAATATTGGGATAAACATCCCGACAACAATCACAACAATGCAATCATCAATAGTGCAATAAACATCAAGCACAATAACCGAGTAATATAGGCACATATCGAAGGAAATCCATCCTCACCTTGGCCGATTACTCAACTCCGGACACAATGACCGGTCCGACGCCGGCTCCTCGGGAAACTGCCCGATATCCGAACCTATACAACAAATCAATATATACACATAAATGCACATAATCGGTATACTATGATGCCAAAATTACGAAATAACCCATCCCGGTTTATATCCTTTATTATCATTTTTACCGAAAATATTATACCGTACGTATATCCGAATATAATTTCGGTACCATACTTTAATTAAAACTCTTTTCAAAATATATTTATGAAGGTATTTATCATTATCCAAAAATATATTTATCATAATTTTTCTAGGAAGATATATATATAGGTATATATATACATTTCCAAAATTATTTACTCCAAGTAATTATACTTTTCCAAAAATATTACTATAATATAATTCCCTGAAAAAAAATATAACATACGCTTATATTCCCAAAATATTTTATGTTATTGTTTTCTTTCCGAAAATGTAGTTATTATATAGTATTTTTGCAAAGGGTATAGTTCATATTTTAATTACCTTAGCTTCTTGAAAATAATATAACATGATAGTTACTTTATTTATTTTCACAAAATATAACCATATACTATATATTTATTTTTCCCAGAAAATATAATTTATATATATTCAGATTATATTCATTATTTATTATTATTATTATTACTTTTTTAAAAAAATTCGGACTGGGCCAGTGCTTAACCTTATAACAGCCCAAAGAAGTCCAGCCTACACTTAAACTGGGCCGACCCACAAAACAAACCCAGCTAAATTTATCCATACACACAGGCCCACCAACACATCTGGCCCAGGTAGGCACCCGGGTCGATCCGACCCAGGGCCACAACCCAGCAATGTGAGTTGGTGTCTCGGGTATTTGGGTTGTCTTCAACCCGTGCCCACCTTGAGCAGCGACGGCTGAGCAAGGCACGGTGACGTTGCGAGGGTGGCTGCAGGCGCGGATTGCTACGGCGGCAAAGGGCGGCGGCTGCGGTGGCGATACGACAGGAGGAGGAACGGGTAGCTGGCGGTGGTGTCGCGACTTCGCCGGATCGAGTTTCTAAACGATGACGACGGCTCTGCGACGACGGGGCGAGAAGAGATCTGCCGCGACTGGACGGCGTCGTGGGGTGTAGGCGGTAGCAGCGGCACGCTGACGGGTGCGGCTGCAGTTGGTGCTTGCAGCGGCAGTGGTGAGTGGTGGTGGTCCGGCGATGGTTGGCTCGACGACAACTCCTTCTCCTCTCCTTTTTTTCTCTTTTTTTTTCTTTTCTTCTTTGTTTCCGATTTCTATTCCCCCTTTTCCTCTCTTTTTCTTCTTTTTTTTCTTTTCTCTCTTTTTTTCTTCTTCCTTTTTTTTTTCTCTCCCTCTCTTTTTTTTTTCTTTTTCTTCTCCTCTTCTTTCCCTTCCTGCTTCCTTCTTCCTTTATAACTGTGTTTTTACTATGCAGCGTGTGAACTCCTTAATAATGCAGCTTTTGTTTTTACTGTGTTTTTGTCTGCATTATTAAGCGAGTCCAGTCCGGACCAGAAAATAACTGATACCCCCTTAGTTATTTTCCGGTGTGATTTTTCCGAATATCCCGGGACCCAAACAATACCAACTTAGGCCCGAAAAATCCAAGGAAAAATCACGGGCGCGGGAAAACTCTCGGTTTCAAAAAAACGACGCTCGATTTACCTTGAATTAATTACCCAAGATTAATTCAACAGTAAATCACGGTAAAAAGACTTTTACAGTCCCGGTAAAAATCAAATTTTTTACCCGGGCTGTTACAATCCGTCCCTTCCGCTCGACGCGCGGCCAACGACGAGGAACCCGACGCTAAAACGGGTCAGATAGTTGGGTTGTCTGCCGCCACTGACCCTCCTCCCCTACAGCAATCACTGCCGACGCCTGCAGCCGTCCGCGTCGCTTCCTCCACGCATCGCGCTGCTCGTCCTTGCTCGTTCGCCGCCGCCTCTGCATCTCCCGAGGTGAGCACCCGTGAGGTTGAAGACAACCCGTTCGCGATGGGTTTGACCCGGTTCCGTGCGGGCTGTTTTGCTTGGGCCGTGGAACTAGGCTTGAGCCTTGCAGCCTCGGTCTGGGTCCTTGCTTTTGGTTTGGACTTGGGTTGCATAACTTGGCCCAGTCCGGATTTCTTTTTTTTTATATATAATATATGTATTTATAATTTCTGGAAACCTAATTAAATTCTGAAAAATATATATACACTTTGAAAAAATTATGGTCAGTTTAATTCTGGTATTTTGAGAAAAATATAAATATATATACTTTGATAAATAATTAAGTTATGTTTTGGGAAAACTATTATTATTTGGAAAAAATATATATGCCATGAAAATAATTTCTGGAAATTTTAAATATATATTATTTTTCCTGAAAAATTATGGTAACTGATTACCTTTTTGGAAAATATGTATTTATGGTATACAAAAGTAATAGTTTTGAAAATATATAATTACTTTGATATATAATTGTTTGGAAAAATATTTTACCTTTGGAAAATATATATAGGTATATTTATTAATTCATATTTATTTTCAGAAAATAAGTTTGTATGACTAATTTTTCTAGAAATATGGTTTTCTAAAGATAATATTATTTGGTAATTATATTTTGGCAAGTAATATATTCTATAGAAATAATTTTGGGAAAAATACATATATATGATATAATTTCCAGAAAAATTATGTTGTTTATTAATTTGGAAAGAGTATGTTATTTTATAAAATATTTTGATTTAATAGCTTTAGAAATATATTTTTGTAACCTTACATGCGTACAAAATATTTTCGGAAAATGGTATAATGATGATAAAAGGATAATTTCATGATAATATATATAAAATCGAGATGTTTTACCGATGAGTTTAATTTACAATTTATGGCATCATGGCATACCGATTATGTGCATCTTATGTGTGCATTGTTATTTGTTATATAGAAGTTGATATCGGGCAGTTTCCCGAGGAGCCGACTTGGGACCGGTTATTGTCTTCAGAGTTGAGTAATCGGCTAAGGTGAGGATGGATTTCCTTCGATATGTGCCCATACTACTCGGTTGTTGTGTTTGATGATTGTTGCACTGTTGAGTGTTGCATTTGCTGTGGTTTGATTCGGGATGTTTATTCCAGTGTCTTGATTGATTTTTGGGATGTTTATTCCCGTACATTGAGTTTTGGGATATTTTTCCCTGTGTCTTTTTTGTATAAAGAATAATGAGTAAATAATAAAATGTGATAAGGATGTCGATCTTTGGTTTTGGGTTGGGATGTCTATCCCGGTGTTTTGGTTAGGGATGTTGATCCCTGAGACTTGGTTTTGAATGATGATAATATAATTGTCACGTGGTAAGTAGTGGTACGACTCGATGGTTTAAGACTGTTTTGTGGTGGCCATGATCTGGGTTACTTGTGATAAGCATGTCTATGCTTGGGATGTCTATCCCGTGATTATATTTGGGATGTCTATCCCTGGGTTACTATTTTGGGATGCCGATCCCTAGGCTCTCTTGGTTTTGATCTGGCACCCGAAATATTTTGAGAACCAGGTCTGACCCCTAGTTTATCCGTGACGGGGCCCGGAAAGATAAAATTGGAATTTGATTATTGTTAAGTCTTTTTGGTCTTGGACCAGTTTTGAGTCGAGTCTTTTGGTTTGGTATATTTTGGCTGTTATGCCTGTTTTCGACGTTGAGTAATTTATAGTGTTGCATATTGATTGTCTATCCATGGTTGGTGGGCACTACGGACTCACCCCTCACCTGCGGGCTTTCATCCCGTAGGTTGAGTTATTTGTGGTTCAGGTATAATGCATTCCAGACAGGCTGCGGCGTTATCCCTTGGACAGGACTCGGATCCATTAGTTTGCATCTGTGTTGCATACAGTGTCTTTGTGAGTTTTAAAAGTCTTCCGCTATGCTAATTATTGTTATTGTTGGGCCTTGGGCCGGTTGTGATGTTATTGATGTTCCCGAGTTTGGATGACGGTTTTTATGTTGGGTCGAAGGGTCGGATTTCTGATGTTTATATTTTGGGCTATTGAGCCAGGGTTTCTGTTGTATACACTATATGTTGGGCTTTGTTTGGTCGGGTCGTTACAGTTCCGACACGTGTTTACTATGTATGGTAAATACGGGTTTTTGGTAGCGGAGCGGGCAGTAGGTCCTTGGGTGATTGTTTTGCTTATTTGTTGTGCATAGTTCGCTCCATATGTTTATTATTTTGCATTTAAGTCATTTAGTTAGTACATAATGGATCCAGTCGAGGGACGCCAGCTTGCCACATAACATTCACATAAGAGGTAAAATGATGCCATAAATATGTAGAAACATAAATATTATTAATATTACTAATATTATTATTACATTGATATTATTATAAAAATTATTCATCTCCTTGGTACAACGTTGACCCTGAAGCTATTGGGATCATTGTTAATGTTGACCCTGATGCTGTCGTTCCACGAGAACCACATGTTGCCCGTGTTGTTCTGGCCAGGAAGCTCGAACCGGTTTGCTGGAGGGAACCGAAGTGGGATGACACCGTGATCGTCTTCAGGCTGCCATTGGGTCTCCGTAAGCAGAACCATGTTGGGCTTGTACTGATTCTTCAGGTCCCTCAGGGTACGCGAGAAAACCTGGGAATGCCTACCGATTCCTCTGCAGTTCCACACCAGCAGTCGGGCCTTTGGCTAAGTTGGAGGTAACCGAGTTACTCTGGGCATGCTTTGGCCAGTCATCGAGAGCTGGTAGTAGGTGCCTTGGTCTAGGAAATGGCAAGTGGGCTCTAGGTTGAATTCTTGAAGTCTTTCAAAAATGAAAAACATGGCGGAATTGGCCGAGCCGTAGAGGGAGGTCCTCAGAGTGCTTTGGTCTTCTAGGAAGAACGTCTCTTCCATGGGAGTGACGAAGAACCTGGAGGAGTAGAGTTCGTCGACGAAGACCAGACGAGGCATCCTACCGAGCTCGTTCGGTAGTTCCTCTGGACGGTCGTTGATTAGGCTGTAGGCCAACCGATTTCTTCTGCCTAGGGAGGCACCTTCGACGAAGAAGACGGATGATGGAGCAGGCATCGTGTTTTGGACGCGTTGGTGTTTTGTTTTCTCTGAGTATTGTGCTTTCTTTTGCCTTAGCGTCTTGTTTGCTTTAAGATGCTTTGTGGTTTTTGCTTTTCGTTATTTTGCCTTTTATAGAAAAATGTTTACCTGTTTTTCAAAGAACAGACCCCACCTGTTCCGAAAAAAAAAAGAAGGAAATAGAAAAGAAAAGAAGAAAAAGAAAGAAAGAAGAATAAAAAAAAAAGAGAGAGAAGAAAAGAGAGCGAAATAGTAAAGAAAAAGAAAAAAAAGAGGAAAAGAAAAAGAAGAAAAAGAAAAAAAAGGGGGATGAGATGGAAATGGAAAAAAAAGAGGAAGAAAAAAATAATAAGAAAATAAAAAAAGGAGAAAAGTAAATAGTAAAAAAAAAGAAAATATAAAAAGAAGGGTAGGAAAAAAAAAGGGCAAAGAAAAAAGAAAAAGAGAAGAAAAAGAAAAAGAAAACAAAATAAAATATTTTTCGGGGATAGGAAAAGTAGATTCTTTTCACAAAACTCCAAACCGTTTTCATTCTTCAAGGTGTTGCTTTTTGAAAATTTTGTCGTTGCCTCATTTATTACTTCATCACTTTATATGTTTTTCGGGCTACAAACGCAATTGTTTTTCAGCTCTTTTCCATCTCACAATTTTCTTTCGCCCTGGCTATCTTGGCATTTCTTTTACGGTTTTTTTTTTCTATATTTTCTACATCTTTTATCACATGCATCCGTGACCGTTGTGGCTAGACTGATGGGACCATACCTCGAGTAGAGTGCATGTGCGACAAGGTTACACCTATTTGGACATCATGAAGGGATACGATATCTGGAAGACGTTTTTGGCTTGTGGACAGGTGGATATCGTTTCTTTCGAGGGACACAGGACGTGCTCGTGATCATCGCCTTGCGAGTTAACGGATGTCTTTTTCACGAGGGAAACCGACGTCACCGTTTGTTGTGCATGTCACGTTTCTCGAGATCGAGGATGTTTACGACTGATCTAGAGCGCCGAACAAGAAAACATATTTTGTTTTAACTTCTTTATGTTTTGGTTTTGTTAAACGAGTTTTGTTTTTAGCTTCTTTATGTTTGATTTTATATCCTTATTGTTGATTTTTGTTCTGCTTTGAGATGTTTTATTCCTCTGTTTAACACGAGATTTTGTAACATAAGGGTTTTGATTTAAAAAGAAAGCTTGTTTTGTTTATTTCATAATATTTTTACAACGGAGAAGAAGTACTCTAAGGAGTTACTTGCTTCTCAAGGTCTTTTACGAGCTTTTGTATGTTTTTCATGTGAGGGAAGAGATCCGTGCACGCCAGTTCTATCTGCATCACCGCCGAGCTGACCTTCCTCAGTGAGACGTTCAGCTGCGATAGTGTCTGCAGTGGAGTGCTGCTTTCAGCCGTTGCTTTGCCCTTCCTATCCTCAGCTTTCTTGTTGGCACGCTTCTTTTGCTGTCTTGGGGAGACCACCATATCTTCCTTCAGACTGATGGTGTTTGTCTTGAACCGCTTCTTGAGAGGTTCTTCATCGGAGCTTGTCGGGAAAGCAGTACCACCGATATAGCTGTTATCCTCGGAGTCTGAGGTGGTTCTTGTTCTTAGTGGAGAGTCCATGGCTGAGAGTGAGTTCTCAATTATAAGGTTCGGTTTATATAAGCGGAGGAGATGTCGCTTAAGGGTATAAGCGGTATCTCGCGTTGAGTTTGGACACCTGGTAGAGTGTACCAGAAGCTTATCGTGGTAGGACCCACGGATAAGACAAGGAATTTCGAGGACGAAATTCTTTTTAAGGTGGGTAGAATGTAACAGCCCGGGTAAAAATTTGGATTTTTACAGGGACTGTAAAAGTCTTTTTACAGTGATTTACCGAAAGAATTAATCTTGGGTAGTTAATTCAAGGTAAATCGAGCGTCGTTTTTTGAAGCCGATTTTTTTCCCGTGCTCGGGATTTTTCCGTGAATTTTTCGGACCTAAGTTGGTATTTTTCGGGTCCCGAAATCCTCAGAAAAATTACACCAGAAATATAACTAAGGTGGTATATCAGTTATTTTCTGGTCCGGACGGTACACGACTGCATAATTGAGTTTTGCAGTCGCCTTCTCCTATAACGCTTGTGTGCTGTTTTTTTTTCCTGTGCTAGCAGTGCCTTACCCGTGACTTATCAGTATCCATGCACTGCCTATTTTTTTTCCTGCCTCATCTGTACACCACCATCATCACCTTCATCTTCACTGCCCAGCTTCTCCTCCCGTCCTTACCCTGCAAAAATTAGTAACCATCTACCACAACCAGTAAAGGAAACCAAAACCAGAAAATAAAAACAACACACACAACACAAACACCATCAACCAATCACCACCTTCCACATCATTACCACCACCAACCACGACCCGCCACCTTATCATCACCATCGTCACCTTCACCACCTTCCTTCCTCCAACCGGCACTGTTCACGAGAGGATGACCCGCGCCGCCATGCACCCCACCGCCCTTACCATCACCCTTCCCTCGCCGTCGCCGTCCGAGCAAGATCTTCACCATCCATCCCTACCGCTCGATGCGCCGCCAACGACGAGGAACCCGACGATAAAATGGGTCACGATCTTGGCCATGATCTGGGTTACTTGTGATAAGCATGTCTATGCTTGGGATGTCTATCCCGTGATTATATTTGGGATGTCTATCCCTGGGTTACTATTTTGGGATGTCGATCCCTGGGCTCTCTTGGTTGATCTGGCACCCGAAATATGTTGAGAACCAGGTCTGACCCCTAGCTTATCCGTGACGGGGCCCGGAAAGATAAAATTGGAATTTGATTATTGTTAAGTCTTTTTGGTCTTGGACCAGTTTTGAGTCGAGTCTTTTGGTTTGGTATATTTTGGCTGTTATGCCTGTTTTCGACGTTGAGTAATTTATAGTTGCATATTGATTGTCTATCCATGGTTGGTGGGCACTTCGGACTCACCCCTCACCTGCGGGCTTTCATCCCGTAGGTTGAGTTATTTGTGGTTCAGGTATAATGCATTCCAGACAGGCTGCGGCGTTATCCCTTGGACAGGACTCGGATCCATTAGTTTGCATCTGTGTTGCATACAGTGTCTTTGTGAGTTTTAAAAGTCTTCCGCAATGCTGATTATTGTTATTGTTGGGCCTTGGGTCGGTTGTGATGTTATTGATGTTCCCGAGTTTGGATGACGGTTTTTGTGTTGGGCCGAAGGTTCGGATTTCTGATGTTTATATTTTGGGCTGTTGAGCCAGGGTTTCTATTGTATACATTGTATGCTGGGCTTTGTTTGGTCGGGTCGTTACAGTTCCGGCACGTGTTTACTATGTATGGTAAATACGGGTCAAGGCGTTTCATTTTTGGTAGCGGAGCGGGCGGTAGGTCCTTGGGTGATTGTTTTGCTTATTTGCTGCGCATAGCTCACTCCATATGTTTATTATTTTGCATTTAAGCCATTTAGTTAGTACATAATGGATCCAGTCGAGGGACGCCAGCTTGCCACATAACATTCACATAAGAGGTAAAATGATGCCATAAATATGCAGAAACATAAATATTATTAATATTACTAATATTATTATTACATTGATATTATTATAAAAATTATTCATCTCCTTGGTACAACGTTGACCGTGAAGCTATTGGGATCATTGTTAATGTTGAACCTGATGCTGTCGTTCCACGAGAACCACATGTTGCCCGTGTTGTTCTGGCCAGGAAGCTCGAACCGGTGGGATGACACCGTGATCATCTTCAGGCTGCCATTGGGTCTCCGTGAGCAGAACCATGTTGGTCTTGTACTTGTTCTTCAGGTCCCTCAGGGTACGCGAGAACTCCTAGGAACGCCTACCGATTCCTCTGCAGTTCCACACCAGCAGTTGGGCCTTTGGCCAAGTTGGAGGTAACCGAGTTACTCTGGGCATGCTTTGGGCAGTCATCGAGAGCTGGTAGTAGGTGCCTTGGTCTAGGAAATGGCAAGTGGGCCTAGGTCTAGGAAATGGCAAGTGGGCTTTGGGCATCATGCTTTACTTTACAAAATTAATTATTCTTTATAGTATTCCTAAATATGTTTATTTTATAGAATATTTTTTGTGTTAGATATTCTTTTTTCCTATTTTAATACTTTTTTCTTTTCTTAGTATTAGTTTTCTTATTCATTTTCCTAATTAATATTTTCTTTTTCCTTCTATTTTTTGGATTTATTTTTTAATATTTAAATTTTTAAAATTAATTATTCTTTATATCATTATTAAATATTTAATGTAAAAGAATAATAATCCTTACATAAATTCAAAAATATTATAAATATTCCATTTTCTTATTTTAATATTTTTTTGCGTCGTATTAACTGTTTATAAGAATGAAGAATGTTGATTTTATAAAAAAGAAGTTAGAAATTCTAAACGGCATCATCTATATAAAAAGAACCCCAAGAGACATACTAGTAATTCAATGAAATTCCAAAAGGTTTGTACTTAATTTAAGAATAACTTAATGAAATATAAAAAGTGTGTCGGATGTTAAAAATTTTCTTTAAAATATTTACTAAATAATAAATAAATATTCTTGTATATAATTATATCATGTCTTTTAAGAAAATGTCACATATACAAATTGCGACGTGGCACAACGCTTTTTCTTTTTGTAAAAAATGATATATGTTATCACTACATTTCAATAGATTCGGGTCTCTAATTTAATTGTATATAAAAGAGACCTATTGTTGTGTTTGGGCTCGATAACTTTATCAGCTCCGCAAACTCTCCAGAATTGTTTAAGAGTGCAATCAATTTGGATGACTATTGGTTGGTTAATACCAGTATTACCTCCTGGCTGTTAAATTGCACTTTTTCATGCTTTAGAATTCGATAATTATGTCAACCTTGCTGAAATTGATGTCAAGACCTATAATCAACTCCATACCTACATAAGTACTAACTCAACTGTATCAAAATACCATTTTTGTCAAATCCGGCCCGACCGGTTGAACCCGGATAACCGTGCCCCTTTGGGTTATGGCATTTCAAAAATCGGTCGGGTCATGGTGGGTTCTCTGAGTCTTCCGGGTTTAGTGACCTGTTTCTGGTTTTTACCGGATTAAAAATCAAAATTTTAACAATTTTATTTTGATCGGGCCATGGCTAGACCTTAATTGGACCATGATGCACATGAAATATGCATTATTTTAGGCATGATTTTAGGTATATTTGCTCTCAATTCATCATGGTTATATGCCTTACCCTGCATTATTTCATCATATTCCCTTAAAATCTGTCCCTGACTGTATGATTAGTGATTCCAGGTGCATTTTGAAGGATTTTGTAGATTTTATTGGAGAATTCGAAGAAACAGCCTATGGCACAGCATGAGCCTGTGTCGGGCCTGTTATTCATTGCAGAATCAGTAGAAAGCCACGAATCTCCTTCCAATTGAAGCGCCCCGACCCGTATTTACCGTACAGGGTAAACACGTGCCATAACTGTTCTAACTACAGTAGCAGACAGTTATACAATGTGAAATACAATACAAGCAAACCCCAATACAATGTCCGTCACCCGATCTCGGGGACCATTATTCAAGCCCACACTCCAAACCAAACAACATCAAATATAATACAGCAGCTACAACAATTTCACAATATAAAGACAAGCAGCGGAAGACTAAAATGCAGATGCAGCGGGGTATGGATCCGGGTCAGGTGGAGATGTAAGCAGCAGCCAACGAACATCGTACCTGAACTACGATCAACCAAACCTACGGGATGAAACCCCGCAGGCGAGGGGTGAGTCCGAAGCGCTCACCGACGAAAGATAAACAAGGATATATTCAACCATAATACTTTCGAAGTAACACAACAATCATAACAATAAACTTAACCATTCACAACATAAGAAAAATTACCCAAACAATTATATCAAGACCAAAAGAATGCTTAATTATTTTTATTACCAATTTTATCTTCCGGGCCCCGTCACTGGACAAGCTAGGGTCGTACCTGGTTATTAACTAATTCTGGATGCCAGGCCCCACCACAATCCGGGATCAACATCCCCATATCTCAAATCCAGGATCAACATCCCAATATCTCAAATCCGGGGTCAACACCCCAATATCACAAATCCGAGATCAACATCCCAATATCACAAATCCGGGGTCAACACCCCAACCAACAAACCCTCTGGCAAGACACCACAGAACTAGTCTCTAACCATCTAGTCGTACCACTACTTTCCAAGTGACAAATATATCATCATCTCAAATTCCTGTTCAATTCCTTTACTCTTTCATCATTTACCCATTTCCAATTACCTCAGATTAATCCAAATCTCACTCAATCAACAATCTCATATCATCAATCTTTCACATTAAACAGCTCAACAATATTTCCAACACAACACACAAATCTATCACATACCAACAACAGCATCAATAATTCCATAGCAATCATGTAACAGTCAACAATCATTCCAGCAGATCAATCTAACAACAAAAATACACATACAACAAGGATACACACACAGCATTACGGGCACATATCAGGGTTTATCTATCCTCACCTTAGCCGATATCAAGTTTGGAACTGTCCAGCTGACTCCAAATCCGGCTCCTCAGGTATCAGCTCGTTATCAACTCCTATATCAAACAAATAATATGCACATATAAGATGGTATGCTCATGCTTGACTAGTACTATATTCGTAAAAAGAAATAACTAACGTGCTAACTTGGTACTTCCCCGGGTTATTCCATTATCAACGTCGTTCACCTTTTATTCATATCCAGAATAATACTCACTCATGCGTATCCCCATACAATACCTACTTTGAGAATACCCTTTCCTCTTTTCCTACAAATATGTACTTTCTAAAATATCTGTTAAAAATAATTATTATTTACCTTCTACATATTTCCGCATTAAATATCCTCACATGGTATATCTTATATTTCCAAAATTATTAATTACTATTACTATTACGATTATTACTATTTCTTTGATTATCTCCTAAGTTTAGTTATCCTACTATTGCTTATCACATTTTTTATTCTCCTAGAACACTTTTTATTCCCAAATTATATCTATTTAATTTCTAATATATTACTTACCTAAACTTTATCCCTTTATATATTTTTTTCAATTATTTCTTTTTTTCCAGAATTTAAATCTACTCCAAAAATATGTTTTCCCCTTTTCTTTTTCTTTTTTTTTTAAAAAAACTGGGCTGGGCACGTGAATAGTGCTGGCCAGGCCTGCACAGTACCAGGCCCAGACCTCAAGCTGAGGCCCAGGCGCAGGCCTGAGTAGAAGCCCAAGCCAGGAAGCCCAAGACCCGAGCCCAGACCCTCTAAGCTAGCCCACAGCCCAACGGACCCAACCAACTAACCGGGCCATCCTACGACCCGCGATTCGACCCGGCGCAGGCGGGTTGGCTCACCTCGGATCCGGATGGTCTTCCCGGGTTCGTGACGGGCAGCGACGAACGGCAGCGCGCGAGCGGCGGGTGGCGAGGCGTCGGCGATGAGGGAGGCGACGCGGAAGAGGAGAAGGTGGCCGGTGGCGCTACCGGCTGCGGCTGACGACGAGCAAGGGGAGGAGGCTGTGGCGTCGGATCCAAGCGGAGAGGCCGTCGGGTCCTTGGCTTCCTCCGGCGCGTCAGGAGATGGAATCGGCCGGCGTTGGTCGCGTCTGGTCGGCGACGGCACGGGGAGGGTGGCAGCGTGGGTGGTGTCACGTGTGGCGGCTCGGCTCCTCTTCGTGTGAACAGTAACGAAGGATGGGAGGAAGGTGACGGGTTGGCTGGTTGTGCAAAACGGCGGCGTATAGGCTATGTGTGTGTGGGTTGTGTTTTGTTTGTTTTTTTTTTTCCTTTAACCGGTTAATTTGTAGGGAAAAATTATGGAATTTGCAGGTATGGTTGTAGGCAGAGTGAGGGTGATGAGAGGGTGCAGAAGATGGTGGTGCAGGCAAAGAATAAAAAAAAAGAAGTTCACGGGCATCACAGGAGCATGAGTTCATGAGCGTACAGGGACAAGGCGGCTGCTTTATGCAGTCGTGTCCCGTCCGGTCCAGAAAATATCAATGATACCTCCTAGATAAATTTCTAGCCCGATAATACGAGGTTAAACCTGAATTTTCTCGACATTCCTGGACCCGAAAAAAATTCCAACTTGGGTCCGAAAATTCCGCAGAAAAATCCCGAGCGTGGGGCAGTGCTAGGTTTCGGAATTCGAAGCGTAAATTACCGCTAATTAATTATTCAAGATTAATCTTAGTGGTAAATAACTTGAAAAGTAAATTTTACGGTACGGTAAAAACGTAAAAATTACCCGGGGCTGTTACAGTCTACCCACCTTAAAAGAATTTTGTCCTCGAAATTCACTCCGGTGGTGCGAACAGGTGCGGATACTGGGAGCGCATGTGCTCCTCAGCCTCCCATGTAGACTCATTCGCAGAGTGCTTGCTCCACTTGACCTTTACCATGGGAATGACTCGACTCCTCAACTGTCTGGCCTCTCTGGCAAGAATTTGCTCCGGCATCTCCGTATATGTAAGATCTTCTGCGACCTCAATATCTGCTGTAGTAACCACATTACTAGGATCGGATCTGTACCTCCTCAGCATGGAAACATGAAACACATCATGAATCTGGGACAACTCCTCTGGTAAGGATAGTCTGTATGCCAAGGGTCCGACCCTTTCCACAATCTCATATGGTCCAATGTACATGGGACTCAGCTTCCCTCTTTTCCCGAATCTGATAACACCCTTCCAAGGTGCAACTCGGGGGAAAACTCTTTCTCCCACTTGGTACTCCATCTCCCGGCGATGCTTGTCAACATAGCTCTTCTGTCGGTCCTGCGCTGCTCTCATACTCTACTTAACTACCTGAATCTTGTCAACAGTTTGCTTAACCAAATCTGGTCCCACAATCAAACGGAGACCTTGTTCATCCTAACATACTGGACTTCGGCATTTCCTTCCGTAAAGAGCTTCAAACGGTGGCATGCCAATGCTGGAATGAAAACTGTTGTTGTAGGCGAACTCCGCTAAGGACAAATACTGATCCCAACTCCCACTAAAATTAAGAGCACAAGCCCTCAACATGTCCTCCAGCGTCTGAATAGTCCTCTCTGACTGTCCGTCGGTCTGAGGATGAAAAGCAGTACTGAAACTCAGCTTCGTCCCCAAAGCTGCTTGCAGACTCTTCCAGAACCGTGATGTGAATCTCGGATCTCTGTCTGAGACTATGGACTTAGGAATCCCATGTAGTCTCACAATCTCTGCAACATACAGCTTCACCAACTTATCCAAAGTATCTGTTTGTCGAATGGGAAGAAAATGAGCTGATTTTATAAGTCGATCAACGATAACCCAGATGGCATCATGCTGTCTCCGGGTCAACGGTAATCCAACCACAAAATCCATGGTAATCATCTCCCACTTCCACTCTGGCACTGGCAAAGATCTCATCTTCCCTGCTGGAGCCTGATGCTCGGCTTTCACTTGCTGACAAGTGATACACTTAGCCACATACTCGGCTACATCCTTCTT
>JAKUCV010006582.1:0-101117 GCA_028386065.3 Turnera subulata
GTTTTCTCTAGTATAAATAGGTTATGTTAGCTTTAGTTTTCGGTAGCTTATTATTATTTTATTTTGACTAAACGTCTCTAGTGGTTTTTAAACCCTAATTATCAAATTATTGTTCCTAAACAATTCTGATTGCGTATTCCGCTAGAATCTATGTTATTTTGAGTTCTCTATTCTCTATTCTATTCTCTACCCTACATCACTCCCTCTTTCTCTCTGTCTCTCTCTCTCTCTCTCTATGGATATGTTTGGGCTTCGTGCCTGGTTTTATTTGGGCTTATGCCTGGTTGTCTCATGAGACGGGACCGAGCTCGACGCACACAGTAGGGGGCCCTGAATAATAAACTATAACAAGAAAACTTAACACTCAACAGATGGAGAATAATGAACTGTTTGCTTGAATGTCTTGGCATGTTAGTACTGGTTGTTGTATGTTTGCATGCTTGTCTTGTTGCTCTTCTTTCCTTCCGGACTTGTTCTGCACACCTACATAATTAGACTTATACTGCTCACTGAGTAGGCGACTCACATAATCGCCAACGTTGTTTTTCAGACTCATAGATAGCGTGCCATCTCTTTCTTCTTTTCCGGAGTACGGACGTGGATATCCCAGCAGGTAGTTGTGCTTCATTTCCCGGTTGGATCCATAGAGCCGGCATGCATATCATATACTTTTGCTATGTTATATTTTATCTTTTCATCTGCTGCATTGGGTTTATTTGAGATGTCACTATTGATTTTGATTACATTATCGGCGGGTTGCCGGGATTTGATATTTATGATGTTACGACAGGATGTCGGGTTGCCTTGTGGCTTGGTAAGCCGGATTGTTTTGCTCTTTATGACATCTCGTTTTGTTAAGAATTTTGGATAATGTTTTTGATATTGGATTTCGTGTCCCGGGTTTCAGGGGTATTTTGATAATTTCCTTGTGTTTAAGTATTTTATTGCAAAATTGGGACACGGGTGTTTCAGATTATGTTGAAATATGGACTATGGCTTTTGAAAAAAATTAAGGTAAATAGTTTGGAAGTATAAACTATATATATGTTTTCAAAAATATATATATGCATATGTATAACTATTTTTTAGAAAATTATATTATTGTAAATAAATTTTATAGAAATAATTTTGGAAAGGGTATCAAGGTAATAAAATATTGGAATAATATCCGGGTATGAGTACAGTATGGTATTTTGACACTTGAAAATAAATGGTGAATTATGACGATAATGGGAATAACCCGGGGGAGTACCGAGTTGGCACAGTATTTATTTTACTGCTTACAGTAATAGTCGAGCATTTGCATATCATCTTATGTGTGCATGAATTATTGTTTGATATAGGAGTTGATAACGAGCAGTACCTCGAGGAGCCTGAGCCAGAACATTTCGAGGACTTTCAGGAATAGGAAATCGGCTAAGGTGAGGATAAGTAAATATTTATATACTGCCCGTGATATCAAGTTGCTGTTTGTTTGCTATGTGTGGTATTTGCTAATACGATACTTTGTGGCTGTGAATGGTTATTGTGAGATGAATTTAGTTGATATTTGTTGCTGTTAATGTTGTTGAATTGTTACTACTGTTGATGTTACTGATGATGTTAGAAATGTTGGTATAAGTAAGACTATTACTGTTGTTGTTGACTGTGAGAAATGTGTAAGTTGAGTACCGGGGGTACTAGTATGGGAAACAGTTTGGAATAGGTTGTATTATCCAGACGAGAGGAGAGGCTGTGAGCCTGCTCGGGATAATGAGATAATGGTAGGATAATAGAAGTTTAGTAACTAGAAGAGGGTAAAGAAATAATAAAATGGAAACACTTAGACATCTAGTAAGTCACAGTTAAATGTTGGAACAACCAGATAGTAGTCTTATTTTTATGGTGCTGGGGAAGAGTGTGCTTGGGGTCTGCTCCCTGTCTGTACCAATTATTATTTTAGGCGCTGGGGGAGACCCTGTCTGTGCCAGATATACGTGGAGGTACCAGGGCGGGGTCCACGTGCTAGCTAGCTTGACTACCAGACGACGGCCACCATTTAACTTGTGATAGGGGCCCTGATAATAAAATTGGTATAGCGTGTCTGGAATCACAGAGTGTGTTATTTGAGGTTCGTGAGAACCTTAGTTAATTGCTGTTGATGTGACTTGATTATTATCGGTTGCTTGTATATGTATATTTGCTTATGGATTTTACCCGGTGAGCACTTCGGACTCACCCCTCGCCTGCGTGACCTGGTCACGTAGTTTGATTGTGCGTAGCTCAGGTACGTTCGAGGCAAGCTGTGGCGCACCCTCTGCCAGGCCCGGATCCATCCTGCGTTGCATCATTTTCATATTGTTGCTTATTGTTGTATTGTATTAAGACTTCCGTTGCTTGCATTTCGTTACTCTGCTTCTGTTGCTTGTTGTAATAATGTCTCCGTGTCGGGATGAATACTGTTGTTGTATTATTATTACTGTTGGCTTGTGATGTTTACCGTTGTGGTTTCTGTAATAAATAATAGGTCCCACGTGTTTACTGTGTATAACGGTAAATACGGATCGGGACGTTTCAAATTAGGTGTATGGGTAAAATATTTACCAGGGGTAAATTCAGATATGGCAAAAATGAATTTTACTGGATGGTAACAATGACATTCACATAATTTATTTATAACACACTCAATATTTCCATATTTCTCTTAGATAATAATTTTGTCTCAAACAAAGAATTAATCAGCGATAATCCAGTTTTTGGGTGCGGGTGCATTAATATTTTTCTTAGATAATAAATTTGTCTCAAACAAAGAATTAATCAGCGATAACCTAGTTTTTGTGTGCGGGTGCATTAAGCTGTTTGATGGAGTAACATTTCAGCAGAATCGAATCATTTAGTAAAATTTAACTTCCAGGTATTTGTTACCTTCATTGTCCTCGCCACAAACCTTAATTCCCACATGATTATAGGTCCAGAATTGGCATTGCAGCAGGAAAAATGACTTTATTACATTGTTTAGACGGTGAAAGTAGACGTCAATATTTTTCAAGAGCGCGGTTAACATCTTCATAGAGTCCATATACTCATCAGAAGAGAAAATTTAAAAAAAAGGTTTCACCAGAGTCAGAATACAAATGAATGATCAAATCCCATTTTTCCATTTGGACATCTTTCATCTTTTTACTCTCCAAAAAGCCTTCCTTAAATAACAAAGTAGAAACGATTGCATGGACTCCTCTACGGTCGATAATACCTCCAAAACAAGAGAGCGTTATCATCATATAGATAACTATGATCGCCAGAATATAGAGCTAAAGCGTCATATCAGTTTCTAATTCCATAAGTACACTGATGCTGCATAAATAACCCCATTTCTGCAGAGGAAATAATGGTCAGTGTTTATAGTCTAGCGTATCCA
This sequence comes from Turnera subulata, assembly GCA_028386065.3. Taxonomy (NCBI): domain Eukaryota; kingdom Viridiplantae; phylum Streptophyta; class Magnoliopsida; order Malpighiales; family Passifloraceae; genus Turnera; species Turnera subulata. The sequence goes on from JAKUCV010006582.1 coordinate 3,398, forward strand.
TTCGACTTGTAGCAGCTAATATCTTGAAAACTGATACAGGAGGCCAGTGCAGCTGTTAGTTTCCTCAAATCATCCTCTGTGTGAGTTGCACTTAGAGTTACGCGTAACCTATGGAAACACAAATGAGAGGAAGTGTGTTATACATCATAAAAGAGGAACCATAAATACAAAAGCATTCATCATAAGATTGCACTCAGAAGTCAGTACCCTGGTCTTGCAACAAATGAAAAGGAAAGGACACTCAAACCAGGACTGCAAGCAAACAACCTGTAGTATATGAATCTAGGTGGGAAATAGTTTTTTCTGATCAACTTAGGTACTGCACCCAAGGGGTAACCACTAGGTTGGCAAACAGGAGCAAGACAGCATGACTGTGTTTACTCATTCATATGACAATGTATGCAGTTCTGTGAATAATAATTCCAACTCATCACTTTCCAGTACATAACAGTAGGTATTTTCACAAAATCTTTTACGTTCATTAACTATGAAAATTGAGCGAAAAGCAGCTTGTTATAGGAACCGTCATCATGAAATATGCATCCAAAACCGAGAAGCACATGCAACCAAACCTGCAAGAGTTAGCAGGCACTGTGGGAGGCCTGATCGCAGTTACATGAAATCCACATGTCAACAAGTACCTGATAAGTTACAATTGTAAGAGTAAGTAGGTGACAAAAGTGTGGCAACAAACACAACCATAACTTTGTTCTGAAACAAAATATAGAGGATAAGAGAGGAGACCGGCTTGCTTCAAGGGCTTTCTCCTCGCTGCCTACGATAAGGGATATAATGGGACTTGTGATGGGGATTCCTGTAAGTGCCCTAAAATCTCGCACCCTATTCCAAATTGCTTCTCTACGCCACACTTCTTTCTTCGCCACAGTAATAGCAGCTGTCAGGTCATATTTAAGTTGTGAGTAACAGAGAGAGTTCCACCAAAAAGGAAAAGGTAAGAAAAAGCAAATGCAAAGTTACTTCTTGCACATAATTTAATATGAATATACTCATTTTAAACAATATCAAATCAAATATCACACAGAGGTAACTTCTTATACAAAAAAGGAGTTGCATGAAAACCTAGCCTTAAGGGTCATAGATGAAAGTTATCCAAACCATCTTTTGTGTCAAAGATGAAACCATGCTTCAAAGCAATAAAAACTTCCTGAGGGACTCGCAGAACATGATATAAGAGATGTCTGAAGCTGCAAGTCCATGTACATGGTAAGCAGCAAGGGTGATATCTAGATCATAATTGCTAGAGTGAATAACTAACACGACTAAACAGATGGGAGATAGAAGAGAAAGAAAGGAATAACTATAGGAAATGACAACATCAAGAGAAGTTAGAGCACCAGAGTTTTTACCATGAGCTGCAGCAGCCATAGGGATTGGCAAAGCCGTTGAAAATATAAAAGAGCGGCCTCTAGATTGTATGAGTTGCTTCCACTTTTTGCTGTCCATGTAACATAGGAAAAATGAAATGACATTCTGTCTGATGAAATTTCATGGAAATTTAGATGATATAGAACCTGAAGGAAATAAGGGAAAGTTCTACTTTTGAAAGACGCTAAACAAAGACACAATTCAAGAAATATTTAAAGTTTTAAGTGGGGTCCTCTTAAAAACAAAATCCATCTAGAAAACTGACAAATTCATGTCATCAAGAGGTGTATGAACATATATTATTCTGTAGGATGTTCCTAATGATGTCTAGCAAAATACCTGCATGCTATGAATCCACCATGGCAACCGGCAGCCTTACTCAAAGTTCCAATGCATATGTCAACATCTCTTTCACAGTTGAACTCCTCGGGAACTCCTCCCCCATGTTTTCCACAAACAAATGTTCCATGTGCCTAAAACTCAGAATCTTTAGTTCATATGTCACCAAACTCAAACAGTAGCATCAAAAGATGCAAACTGAGGACTGCCAGAAAATAAACAGCAATAACCAGCACTAACTCTTCAGATAAGTTTCAATATATAGAAAATTAAGAGTTCCTTTTGCATTTCCAGCACATATTATTGTATTTCATACGAGTAGTCCATAACATAGAAGTTCAATCCTCAAATCACCATTCATGCGAATAAGACAGTTTAAAAGAGCCTCTTAGAAGCATCACAGGACACAAGAGAAACTTACGTCATCAATGACAAGCAAAAAGCCATGCATCTTGCGAAGGTTAACTAGCTCAACCATTGGTGCAAAGTCACCATCCATGCTAAACAGACTACAACAGAACAAATGAAGATCATTGACTTCATATATACTAAAATATGTAACGGCGCACATTAAGGCAAGGGATTCGGGGTATATCAACATTGCCACCGTAGCAAATACATAAGCAAAATGAAAGGGGACATTTCAAAGGCACATAGGCAATTTCAAAAAGTGATAAGTTGCAAAACAGAAAGGAGGACACCACCAATTTAGCACTTTAAATGCAAGACTAACCCATCAGTCACAACAACTTTCTTCTCCAACGGACAACCTAACCTGCCAAGATCATTCAACCATGACATGAGCAGTGGAAGACAAGTGAACGTAAAATTTGTGAAACAAGAAGAAAAAGCAGATGAATGTGATAGTTGAGAACGTACAACAAAGAACTCAGGTGGGACATGTCAGAGTGTTTGTAGACATAGACCTGGACAGTTTGTTGGCGTTCAGCCAGACGGATGCCGTCAATTATTGAAGCATGGTTCAATGCATCAGAAAAGATGGCAATCTTTTCTTCCTTCTTAGGTTCTCTGGCATCAGCCAGAAGAGAGACTACATTTCCAAGTGCAACCATAAAAGCCATATTGGCAGCAAAACCTGTAGGGCAGAGAAGACTATCCTAGGATAAATAAAGGATGCGAATTAGTTTGGAAGTGAATATGCTGCTGAATGTTATAAGAAGAAAACAGGAAAAGAATGATAATAAGCATGGATGGCAGTAAATTATATTTATACTAGTTTCAAAGAGAGAGCAGAATTGGGTGGCAGTTCTTACTTCTTAGTGCGGCAGAATTTAGTGGATGAAAGCAAAGAAGCATATTTGACAAGAGTAAGTAAGCAGGAAGAATGAAAAGCGGCAATAATGATGATGATGATGAAGATGAGATGGAGGATGGAGGATTATTTATACCTGTTTCTTCTTGAGATGGGCCAAGGATGACTCAAGTAATGTGTGATAGTTGGTGTAACCACAGATGAGAGCAGAGCCTCTGGGGCCCATTCCATGTTGAAGAGCAGCCTGATGCATTATATTAGCAGAAGCATGGGAATATGAATGAAAAGAGGGGGGAAAAAACATAACTACAATAGTAATAGTAATAGAGGAGGAGGAGGAGGAGGAGGAAAAGAAGAAGAGAAGAGAAGAGAAGAGAAAAAAAGTGAGTGACCTGAGCAGCAGCCTTAGCGATGGTGGGATGTGAGGACAATCCCAAGTAATCATTTCCGGAGAACAAAAGCAGCTTCTTGAATCCTGCTACGGGGGCGGGGGCGGGGGCGGGGGCAGGGGAGTCATTGGGTCCATTCTCGCAAAACCCCTCTTCGTCTTCTTCTTCTTCTCCTGCTGCAATAAATAAATCATAAAATAAATAAATAATCAAGTTAAGTGGTTGAAAGATGAGGGAAATTAGAGGGTGGGTGTTACCTACCTGAAGGAGAAGAAGAAGGAGAAGAAGAAGAAGTAGTGGGGATATTATGGAGCCATTTGTTGAAAGTGGGGGCGGAAACAGAGACCTCAACAGAGGACCGATCCCATGGCTGCATTTCCTGGTAGTAGTAATTCTCATCCGACTCCAACTGCAGGGGAAGGGAAAGGGGGATGTGAATGGGCCTCAAGGACCTTAACACTTTCTTAGACTCCAGTCTTAAAACTGCTTCTTCTACCCACTTGTCCCATAAAGAAGAAGAAGAAGAAGAAGAAGAAGAAGAAGAAGAAGAAGAAGAAGAAGAAGAAGACCCCTCCTCCTCCTGCATTCTCTCTAGGGCAGTGGCCACTGTGTCGGGTTTTGCAATGCAAAAGTCCTACTTTACTTACTTTGTTATGTGTTGTTTTGTACTTAGCGACCTACTTCAGTTGGGGAGCTTTCATTTATCTCATTCATTACCGCTGCCTAACCTAAACAATGAAAAAACAAAAGGGTTTGACCAGTTCACTAACCTTTTTTTTTTTTTTGGTTAGGAAAACGATATGAAGTTTTATTCAGTAAGAAAACTAAACATGTTCACCAGCAGGGAAGTGATCTAAATGGCGAGCTTATGTGCTGCCATACTACATATTTGGAAAATAAATTGAGAATTAAAATAATTAAAAGTCTTAGCGAGAAAAGATAAATCATCAAACACTCTACCCAATGGGTTGTTGCAGGATGGTGCAGGATTGGAGGCCTTGAATCATAAACTACGAGTCCATTTTCAGCAGCAATTGCTCGATCTGCATCTCTTTGACCAGGCATAGGCCTAATCTTGCCACATATGCTTCTCCAATAGTTGGGTCCAGCACTGTCGGAAGTTGTTTAATCGCTATGGCTAGTATTTCTCCTGTCCAGCTGCAGAGAACAGAGCCAAGGATCGTGCAATGAGCTTTGATAGCGACATCCGCATTCAACTTGACTATGTTAGTCGGAAGCAGTCGACATCTATCTTTGCGCCTGGGGCCAATAGTTGGAGTAACTTGCTGATTAGTATCCGGGTATTTAGAGAAGAAGCAGTCTGTTGCACTAACGACTCGGGATTGGTTGTTATGTTTATTTTGGAACACCAGAGTATTGCGGCTTTTCCAGATGAGCCAGCAACGGGTCAGAACCTGTTCTAGTACCTGTACACCTAGTGAATTGCGAATAAGCTGCAACCATATATGAGCATGTTCTGTGAGAAGATCACCGACACTGTCAGAAATTGGACTCAAACGTCATGCCACCCTTGCCAGGTACAATCCCGAAGCAGGTGCATAATAGTTTTAGGTGAGCATTGCTTCTAGGACAACTCTGTAAGTAACCGGGTATGCATACAAAGAGACAAGATGCGCAGCGGAAAACTCGGAACTAATGGAGGATCCATGTGAAACGGGGTAAATCGAATAACAAAAATTTCGTACCTAGTTTGGTCGAGATCTTTCACTCAACTGATGATACGAATCAGCAAGAACCGGACAGAAATCCGACTCCTCTACGGTATCCACACGAACCGTCGATGACCGCTAGCAACCGTCTCACGATCACTAACCCGAGCACTCCCGAACTGCAGTGCTAGCTGCTGAATTTCCGAGAGCTAGAGACTAGAGAGTGTTTGATGTGCTTTTTGTGTTGAGCTTGGTGTGTTAATCTCATTAACCACCCTTTCATGTATATCACATATACATATATCAATGTTAGTTAGTATAAAAAGTGGCCAACCCAATCATACATACATCTTATCATGCATGATTGTGTTTTTCCATTATCTATACTTTAGTCACAATCATCAACATGATCATGTCTCCACTAACTCAATCATATATATATCAACATATATATAAAACAACACATCCTTTCATGCCTTTTGGAAAATAATTCAGGTTCAATAATTCTGGTAACTATTGAACCGAACCAACCAAAACGACCCGGTCCAACTATGGTCTAACAACTAGCTTAATAACCTAGTTGATGTGTGCATATTTTACACACATTTTGGGGTTTAATTTGTGACATTTTTCTTATTTTTAATATTTATTTATTTATTTTTCTAGCCTTTATTTAGTTTATTTTTAATAAATCTCTTTCCTAGTGTTTTTGGACCTTTTTGCAGGAAATAGAAATTTTTGGGACTTCTTTGGATTAAATTCAGCAAATCTAGACTAACCTGGAGTTTTACCTCAAGTTAGTTGCAGAATATCTTTACAAGAATTTTTGGAGATTTTTCATGGAGAGATTTGGGCTTACATTTGTGGTCATGGATTATTTAAAGATTATTCTTTTTATTTTTTATAGCTAGCCTTTAACCTTAGGATTATTTTAGATTGCCATATCAGATTTATGTGTGATTTGGCTAGCTAAAGAATATACTGAAATCTTCAAAGGAAGCTCCCAGCCACAAGTTCCATTCCCACTTTGCACTATATATTGACGCCACCTACAAGCCAAAAAGGGGGGGAGCTTCCAGTTTATTTACTCTTCACGCTTTAGGCTACGATTTTCTTTATTTTGTTCTTTCTTTCATTCCTTGTATTAAATACTTAGATTAATTTATGGAGTTGTAGCTTGGAGGTGGAAATTAATAAAGAGAAGAGGTTATTCATCCATTCAAGGTCTGGGGTATTTATTTATTATTATTTATTTATTCCTTCCTTTGATAATTAAATGTTGACTTCTTTTGTTATTAATTCCTCTCTATCTATGGCCAACTAATCCCATAATCTAGGACTAGGGGATGATCTTGTCATTATTTTCATGCAAACCTAATTAAAATATTATTTCTTTTAATTATTATTCTTTGATCCGGTCTTTGATGCTCAATTAAGTTAGTTGCCTGATCAACAATTAGCTTAAATCCATAATAGGAGACTGTTAAGTGACAGCGTCAGTTTCCTATAGAAAACCTTAGACTGGGCTTTAGGAACCGACCTCGGGAGGGGCGTGCTTTCTATTGGAGACTTAAAGGTAAGAACTTAAAGCTCTAAATTTATTTCAACACTGGCAGAATGGATAGTGGAGATAAGTTAGGAAAGGGTTTTACGGCTTACGGAAGTAGGCTATTGATCTAGTTGAGTTTACCGGTTCTTTCAAAGAAGAGTATTTTTAGGATTTAATATCAGATCTACACAGGCAGGTCATGTAGTGACAGAACACGGCTTGGTTGTGTTGCACTTAATTGCATGGAAATTGTGGCAAGGGATTCCCCGAACTCCTAGGTGTTTTCTCATCATTGTCATCTCATTTATTATTCTTGTTGTTTTCTTTTCCAAGTTTATTACACCATTCAATCGACTCCTCTTTGAGGCTTTATTTTCTAAATAATCATATATCACATTGTTAATAGTACTTAGCAAAGATCCCTGTGAGACGACCTTGGTACTACAACACCCTGTATACTTGCAGGAGGCTATCACTAGTCGAACCATGGTCCAACCGTGGTCTAACCACTAGCTCGAATCAACAGTTCTAAGTGTGTGACCCTATAGACACTAATCACGTTGGCAATAATTATAAACTCTCATTTATAATTATAAACAATGAGCGGTGTCTTGCAACACATCATTTGAAACACCCGTGTCCCAATTTTACAAATAAAATACTAAAATAATGGAGATTACCAAAATGCCCCTGAAACCCCGGGACACGAAATCCAATATCAACAATATCCAAAATTCTTAATAAAAAACGAGATGTCATAAAGAACAAAACAATCCGGCTTAACAAGCCATACGACAACCCGGCATCCTGCCGAATCATCATCAATACATAAACCCGGCAACCCGCCGATAATGTAATCCAAAATCAATAGTGATATCTCAATAAAAATTCAAAGCAGCGGAAGAAACAAACGGAGTAAAAATAAGAGAAACAAAACAACATGCATGCCGACTCTATGGATCCAACCGGGAGATCAAGCACAGCTACCTGCTGAGATAACCACGTCCGTACTCTGCAAGGATGGAAAGTGACTGCACGCTATCTAAAGTCTGAAAAACAACGTTGGCAATTATGTGAGTCGCCTACTCAGTGAGCAATATATATCTAATTATGTAGGTGTGCAGATCAAGTCTGAAAGGAATGAAGAGCAACAAGACAAGTAAGCAACATACAACAACCAGTACTAACATGCCAAGCCAATCAAGCAAACAGTTCATTATTCTCCATCTGTTGTGTGTTAAGTTTTCTTATTATAGTTTATTGTTCAGGGCCCCCTACTGTGTGCGTCGAGCTCGGTCTCGTCTCATGAGACAACCAGGCATAAGCCCAAATAAAACCAGGCACGAAGCCCAAACATATCCATAGAAAGAGAGAGAGACAGAGAGAAAGAGGGAGGTAGAAAGGGGGAGGTAGAAGGAGGGAGGTAGAAACCGGTCATTACAGACCCATATGCAAATCCGCATATCACATGCTATCCCGCATGCAAACCCGAGGGGTATCACTTCCCGCTCGAACCACCAGGTCATCAGCACACAGTAGCCTAACATCTACTGTACATTATTCTTATTCACAAATTATGAATTCATGTGTGCCAAGAGATTTTGATTTAACAGGGTTGTGTGATAAAACAACTCAATCAGATAACCGGGTCTCCGACCCACAATACCTCACACAAACACCCAGAATCACATCACATGTTATAAACCATAACAATCCAAGTATCCAGCTCATAAGCAAATGATACACTTAGGCACACAATACGGATCACAGCATGTTAGCAAACAAGCATGCAACTCAAACAAACCAATCCAACAAGCTCATGCATACAAACATAAAAAGACGTATAAAGTCACCTCAACGACGATTGTCCTGTGGAGCTTTTCCCAAAACAGATCCTCCATCTCCCGAGGTGTTACCCGTGCCTGAATACCGGCACACACAACAAATCACAAACAATTATAATAAAAACGTACATGCATGTGACTATAATGCTCAACTGAGTTAAACCCGTCCCTAGTTAGCCTATTATGAAATCCCCGGGTCTAAACCCGACTTAATGTTCTCTCACCAAAACTCTGAGTATCGGGACCTAAGGTTCACCGGCTTACGCCCAACTAAGTCCAATAAGTAGTACCCGAGCCTATGGCCCACCCATCATGTCCTTTACGAGTTTCCGGCCTAAAGCCCACTCTAAATCCAATCTCAGTTTCCGGGCCTAAAGCCCACTTCCTTAAGTCCTTATTTAACCATTTAGAGGATTGGGCTCAAAGCCCGTTACTTAAGTCCAATGAAACACCCGTGTCCCAATTTAACAATAAAATACTTAAACACAAGGAAATTACCAAAATACCCTTGAAACTCGGAGCGCGAAATCCAATATCAACAATATCCAAAATTCTCAATAAAAACGAGATGTCATAAAGTACAAAACAATCTGGCTTAACAAGCCACAAACAACCCGGCATCCAGCCGAAACATCATCAATACATAAACCCGGCAACCCGCCGATAATGTAATCCAAAATCAATAATGACATCTCAATAAAAATTCAATGCAGCGGAAGAAACAAACGGAGTAAAAAAATAAGAGAATCAAAACAACATGCATGCCGACTCTATGGATCCAACCAGGAGATCAAGCACAGCTACCTGCTGAGATAACCACGTCCGTACTCTGAAAGGATGGAAAGTGACTGCACGCTATCTAAAGTCTGAAAAACAACGTTGGCGATTATGTGAGTCGCCTACTCAGTGAGCAATATAAGTCTAATTATGAGAGTGTGTAGATCAAGTCCGAAAGGAAAAAAGAGCAACAAGACAAGCATGCAAACATACAACAATCAGTACTAACATGCCAACACAATCAAGCAAACAGTTCATTATTCTCCATCTGTTGTGTGTTAAGTTTTCTCATTATGATTTATTATTCAGGGCCCCCTACTGTGTGCGTCGAGCTCGGTCCTGTCTCATGAGACAACCAGGCATAAGCCCAAATACAACCAGGCACGAAGCCCAACATATCCATAGAGAGAGAGAGAGACAGAGAGAAAGAGGGAGGTAGAAAGGGGGAGGTAGAAGGAGGGAGGTAGAACCGGTCATTACAGACCCATATGCAAATCCGCATAACACTTGCTATTCCGCAAGCAAACCCGAGGGGTGTCACTTCCCGCTCGAAACAACCGGTCATCAGCACACAGTAGCCTAACTTCTACTGTACATTATCTTAATTCACAAGTTATGAGTTTATGTGTGCCAAGAGATTGTGATTTAACAGGGTTGTGTGATAAACAGCTCAATCAGATAACCGGGTCTCCGACCCACAATACATCACACCATACACCCAGAATCACACCACATGTTATAATCCATAACTAATCCAATCATCCAGCTCATAAGCAAAAAGTACACTTAGGCACACAATACAGATTACAGCATGTTAGCAAACAAGCATGCAACTCAAACAAACCAATCCAACGAGCTCATGCATACAAACATAAAAAGACGTATAAAGTCACCTCAGCGACGATTGTCGTGTGGAGCTTTTCCCAAAACAGATCCTCCAGCTCCCGAGGTGTTACCCGTGCCTGAATACCGGCACACACAACAAATCACAAACAATTACAATAAAAAAGTACATGCATGTGACTATAATGCTCAACTGAGTTAAACCCGTCCCTAGTTAGCCTATTACGAAATCCCCGGGTCTAAACCCGACTTAATGTTCTCTCACCAAAACTCCGAGTATCGGGACCTAAGGTTCACCGGCTTATGCCCAACTAAGTCCAATAAGTAGTACCCGAGCCTATGGCCCACCCATCATGTCCTTTACGAGTTTCCGGCCTAAAGCCCACTCTAAGTCCAATCTCGGTTTCCGGGCCTAAAGCCCACTTCCTTAAGTCCTTATTTAACCATTTAGAGGATTGGGCTCAAAGCCCGTTACTTAAGTCCAAGGTCAATCCAAGCCAAAGATTCCCGGCCTAAGGTTCTACCCGAGTCGGTAATTCCCGGTTATACATACACATAACCCCACATACGTTATTCCACTAAATAACTTAAATCCCGGTACAACAATTATTCTACATCAATAATTACATGCCAAGAATAAGATTTAAACTCCAAATTACACATGGGGACAATACCGTTAAATGCCAGAACAAAACCCGAGCCTTCGCCGGAAAATTTCCGAGCCTCGCCGGAAAATTCCCGAGCCTTCGCCGGATTCCGGTGAACTCGCCGGAAAACACCACAACAACCAAGTGAAAGGAACCCCGACTACTCTGCCAAAACCAAATTAAAACACAATAACACAACCCACACAAACACCAACGAATCTGGAAAGAGGAAGACAAAAGAATTCGCCGGAAACTCACCGAATCAACAGTCCAACCCGGATCTGCAGTATCCTGTTCAAACCAACCTCGTTGGCCCCAAACCAGAAACACAACAACTCTGCCGACCACACAACCAAGCACCAATGCAACATTCAAATCAAACTCACCCACAGCAGGCATTAAAACGAATTGAAGAAAAAGGAAGAATGAACATATTGAGTCCTTACCCGAAATCCGAGCTCTCACAGTCCAAACCCGTTCAACAGCACCAACTCGATTCCTGCTGGCGTCACACAACGAACACCAACGTCAACACCACACACACCCGACCACCACACCAAACCCAACAACAACGACCCCGACCACAACCGCGACATCAACCGGAAAACAACACGACACCAACCCCACAAACCCGCCACCGAACAAAACAAGAAAACAAGGAGCATCAACACAGCAACCCACAACCGAGATGGAGGAGGAAAGAAAACAAGGAAGAGATTAGACTTACCGGTACGCGAGGAAGATGGAAGCGATTCCCAGTGCTCCTCGTCACACCCGGTCGGCCTCACTCAGTCTTCTCTGCAACTCGCGACGGCGACGACGATCTGAGGAAAGAGAAATCAACGGCGTGGGGGATTGGAGGTTGGTGTGCAGACAAAGACGAGAGAGAGTGAGGGAGAGAGAAAGCGAGAGGAGAGTGAGAGAAGGAAGAGGGAATCGGCTGCGGCGAGCTTGGAGGAAAAGAGTAGAAGAAGAGAAAAAGAAAGAATAGAAAAGAAAGAAGGGAGGAGAAGGGAAAAAGGGGTGTTAGGGCTTGACCAGCCCGAGCTCAAAACGACACCGTTTTGAGCTTGGGCGTGGTCAACCCGCCCAAGTCAAACCCTGTTGTTTTTTTTTTTTTTTGTAAAGCCCCAATACGACGTAGTTTCAGTGAAGCTACATGAAAGCCTAACTTCCGAATCCGAAACCCAATTAAACTCCAACGAAGGCCGTACCCGTCATACTTACGACTTAATTTCAACATAACCAAGGTAAATTAATTTATTTCCTAACCCAAAAATCCGGAAATTCCTCAAGGGTAAAATTGTAATAAAAATTCCGAAAATTTCAAAAAAATCAAATTATGAAAATTCGGGGCGTTACATCATTGCTACCCAAGTGACCAGATCAGTACTGATTCATTATGCCTCGGTAAAATGTCATTATCCTTTCGTCCCATTATATCAAAATCAAACACGAGACATGGAATATGTCATTCTCGTATTTGTTTAATCTAAGGTTTATTGATCCCCGAGTTAACTGTGTAAAACGGATACAAATGATATCTCCATATCACTTAATCCGAGCATGGCCATGCATTTACAGTTCAACTCTATCAAGGGGTCCAACTGATAAGAAACCCGTTATATGGGTTGGACGAATCCCATCTTGATCATACAAAACCCACTACACATTATATCATATACCCAATAATTACTCTAAGGTTTACTCAGTTACGGGTAACTAAGAGTAATATCAAAGTATACGACTCACATGTTGGGAACCTTGATGATCTCAGGTCTAAGGACAATACATATAAGAACCACTAATGACAACATGTATAACAATCCATGTATTGTTCTTATGTCGGGTCAGTCTAGTCCACAAGTTCTCTAACTTGTACCCGTATGTAGAATTCATATCTCATATAATTCTCAACATATGCTAGTCTTAATTTATTATTACAACCCATCCATAACAATAATCGACTAGGGACATTTCAAGAATATAAAATATTCTTAGGTTATAAATATGTGCAAGCATTTATCATTGATAAACATATTTATTGGAATAAAACCTTAATAAATATACATGACTATAAAATATGATCAATGATTGGCTTTTGGACATTACACTAACAATCTCCTACTTGCACTAAAGCCAATCATCCATGTATCTAATACCAATGGATCTAGCATGACCATCATGCTTCTGCTGTGTGAGCGGCTTAGTTAAAGGATCTGCTACATTGTTCTCAGAAGGAACTTTGCACAGCCACACATCGCCTCTAAGACAAAACTGATGGAATCAAAGGGAGTAAACAATCTAATTGCGCAGCGGAATATATACAGATTGATTTCATAACATTAATTGAACATATATTAGAGAGGGTATTCAGTACTTATCCGAATACTGTAGATCGCAGCAAACTACAAAAGAACTCTTCTAATCACTCGTCACTTGGTTGTCGCAAACCACAGTGATCCTCTCTTGAGTATCACCTCCACAAGTAATCCACACAAGGAAGGGGTCAAAAACTTTTTACAAGAGAACTACAATTGCCAAAATCCTAGAGAGCTAGTTAGGGATTTTGGCTCTAGGAGGAGAAGGAGGCTAGAGAACAATTTTCTTTGTTGGGTGTTATGTATAGATATCAATACCATAAGATATCTATTTATAGGCACTAGTCTATTAGGTTATAAGAAACCCTAATGGAATACTTAAATAACTAATTGGACCAAAGTCTAAATAATTATTTAACTCATACATGGACTATTATATAAAAGTCCATATATTAATTATTATTTTGATTTAACATTGGATCAAAATCCAACATCTCCCTCTTTAAATCAAAAACCCTACGAATGGACTTTTGCAAAGAAAAACCACATATCGTAATTAGATCTTGATCTAATAGATTCCTCCAATAACATCAAATGCTATTTTAAATTGTATTTTCACCTTGGCCCCATAACCTCTTATGTGTGTGACCTTATGGGCTTCTAAACACGTTGGCAATACTTAGTGAATCATTATCCTTTACAAGATAATATAATATAACTCCTTATATTATTATTTAATCTCATTAAATAAATTCACTTAAGTATAAGTCATGAGAGGTGTCTAGTCACACATCAAGACTACCCAAGTGCTAGAAGGTTAATGGTTTTAACCTCAACCTTTCCATAACCAATTGCCGTGCAATTACTCCTTTCACCATACTTTACCTCATCCAAGTTAGAGTATGGACATATGTCAACTCTTGCATATCATGCCTTGGATATTTTAAATTCTTAAAATTTCTTTATTCCATAATATCTACTTAAATCTCATTTATGTAGACATTCCACTCTGGCCAGAGAATTCTGAATAAAGATATTCTTAAAAATAAGTGAGATAAACCTCCATCCAATAATTACGAGTAGTGAATCCTCTATTGATCATTCAACTACCTTCAAGTAATTCATAATACATCCAATCTCTTTGCTATAAACGCTCCATGGTGGAGAATAAGGTTTGGAGTCAAAACATATTAATCCTTACTTAAGATACCTTGATGATCTCAAGTCAAAGGATACTTGCACCTATTGTTATAATGAGATCCATTCATTGGCATAGATTATTATCCATATGATGATCTCATAGCAAGTCTCCAATGAACTTACTTCTCAAGTAAGCATCCACATGTTAACTCTAAACATCACCATGTCCATAGTTAGTGAGAAATTACTACTTGATCATATCAAGAAGTATAACATGTGCTAGTCTCTCCGTATTAACATTGTCCCTCCTTGTTTTTACTATGACTAGGGATAATTTAGGTATAAACATATTTGCATGCAATATGAATCTCACATCATGAACTCTTCATGATTTCTATTGCACTATGTATTTAATACCAATGACTTTATTATGCAGTTTAAGATTTTTATAGCAACGTATAAATAATATGCACTTTGTAATAAAGAAATGCCTTTATTGATATAACTGTAAATATTTGCATGATTAAATCCCTAAGATAACTAGCTCTAGGGCATACTTCTAATAAAATCTCCCACTTGCACTAGAGCCAACCATCCATATGCTTAATTCTCATAGAATTTATATGGTATTCAAACTTGGTTTGGGCTAGTGCCTTAGTGAGAGGATCAACAACATTGTGATCTGTAGGGACTCTTTCTACCTTCACATCATTTCTACCAACTATCTCTCGAATAAGGTGGTAGCGCCTAAGTACATGCTTAGATCGTTGATGAGACCGTGGTTCCTTTGCTTGCACTATAGCTCCATTATTATCACAATACAATGGTATTGGATCGTTAATGCTAGGTACCACTTCGAGTTCGGTGATGAACTTCTTGATCCACACTGCTTCTTTAGCTGCCTCAGAAGCGGTGATGTACTCTGCTTCGGTCGTTGAATCCGCAGTTGTTTCTTGTTTGGAACTTTTCCAAGAAACTGCACCTCCGCCTAATAGAAAAATGAACCCAGATTGTGACTTACAATCATCCTTATCAGATTGGAAGCTGGCATCTGTATACCCACTGACTTGTAAGTCACCTTCTCCATATACCAAGAACATATCCTTAGTTCTTCTCAAGTACTTTAGGATGTTCTAGGCAGCTACCCAATGTTCCTCTCCATAATTGGATTGGAATCTACTTGCAGCACTTAGTGCAAATGCAACATCAGGTCGAGTACATATCATAGCATACATGATGGATCCTATGGCGGAAGCATACGGTATCCTACTCATGCGTTCTCTTTCCTCTTGTGTTTTGGGACACATAGATTTAGAAAGGTGTTTCCCATGAACCATTGGGATGAATCCTTTCTTGGAAAGATCCATGCTAAACTTCTTTAGCATCTTGTCTATGTATGTAGACTGCGAAAGACCAAGCAACTTCTTCGATCTATCTCTACAAATCCTAATCCCCAATATATAAGTTGCTTCTCCAAGATCTTTCATGGAGAATTGCTTCGAAAGCCAAATCTTGACTGATTGAAGGATTGAGACATCGTTGCCTATGAGTAATATGTCATCTACATATAGTACAAGGAAAATGATTGCATTCCCACTGACCTTTTGATAAACACAAGGTTCATCCGGATTTTGTGAGAAACCAAACTGTTTGATTGTCTCGTCAAATCAGATGTTCCAACTCCTAGAGGCTTGCTTCAACCCATAGATGGATCTTTGAAGCTTACATACTTTGTTGCTATCGTTGGATGTAAAACCTTCAGGTTGTGTCATATACACCTCCTCGGTCAAGTTTCCATTAAGAAAAGCAGTCTTTACATCCATTTGCCAAATCTCATAGTCATAATGAGCGGTAATAGCAAGAAAAATCCTAATGGATTTGAGCATGGCTACAGGCGAGAAAGTTTCATCATAATCAATTCCTTACTTTTGACGATAACCTTTCGCCACTAGTCGTGCTTTATAAGTAATCACATTACCATCCATGTCTATCTTTTTCTTGAAGACCCATTTACACCCAATGGATTTTTCACCTTCAGGTGGATCTTCCAAAGTCCAAATTTTGTTTTCATACATGGAATCCATTTCAGATTTCATGGCCTTCAACCAGAAGTCAGATTCTGAACTTTTTAGAACTTCCTCATAGCTAGCCGACTCATTATCTTCTACAAGATCAATATTCTTGTTCTTATCTATTAAAAGATTAAGTTTCTCAGGTGCAGAACGTACTCTTGTAGAACGCCTAGGAGCATGTGTAACATCAGGCTCAGTAATTACTACATCATCATGAGTATTGTTAACGGGATTAATCGGTTGATCTTCTCCTATTTGTGAATCTTGAATTTCTTCAAGTTCTATTCTACTCCCACTATCTTCTTTTAGAAGAAACTCTTTCTCTAAAAAGATAGCATGCTTTGAAACAAACACTTTTTGTTCCAAAGGATTGTAGAAATAATATCCTATAGTTTCTTTAGGATATCCCACTAATAGACACTTATCGGACTTAGGTTCTAACTTATCCGATACCGCTTTCTTCACATATGCATAGCATCCCCATACTCGTATATGAGAAAGTATTGGTTTTTTATTTGTCCACATCTCATATGGAGTCTTATCCACCGATTTATATGGAACTCTATTCAAAGTGTAAATAGCAGTTTTCAGTGCAAAAGCCCCAAAATGACTTAGGTAAATCTGCAAAGCTCATCATGGATCGAACCATGTCCAACAAGGTTCTATTCCTCCTTTCTGACACACCATTATGTTGTGGTGTAAAAGGAGGTGTCCACTGAGATATTATGCCATTATCTCTAAGATAAATTTGAAATTCTTGACTTAAGTATTCACCCCCTCGATCGGATCGAAGTATTTTAATACTTTTGCCAAGTTGCTTCTCCACTTCATTCTTGAATTCTTTGAACTTTTCAAAGGCCTCAGATTTATACTTCATCAAGTACACATAACCATATCGAGAATATCATCGATAAAGGTAATGAAATAGAGATGTCCTCCTCTAGCATGTGTTGACATCGGTCCACATACATCTGAATGTATTAGTTCCAATACATCACACACTCTAGCACCTTTACCACTAAAAGGTAATTTTTTCATTTTTCCAGATAAGCATGATTCGCATGTATCATATGATTCATAATCAAATGATCCTAAGTTACCAGACTTGTGCAACTTAATCATGCGATTCTCACCAATATGGCCAAGATGACAATGCCATAAATAAGAGGATTTCAAACCTTCTTTCTTTGCTCTCTTATTATCAATGTTGAAACTTTCTTTATCATAATCAAGAATATAAATTCCATTCACATTTGTGCCAGAACAATAAAACATATTATTCTTGAATAAAGAACAACCATTGTCTTTACTAACGGAAACTTTGAAATCTTGTTCAACAAGACAAGAAATTGAAATAATATTCTTTGATAAAAAGGAACATAAAAACAATTATTAAGTTCTGATACTAATCCAGAAGGCAAATATATTGAATATGTCCCTACAGCTAAGGCAACAACTCTTGCTCCATTTGCAACTCGTAGGTCCACTTCTCCTTTATTCAGCTTCCTACTGCTCTTTAGATTTTGTAAATCAGAATATAAATGAGAACCACATCCAGTATCTAATACCCAATAATGGTTAAAAGTAGTACAATTAGTATTTATTTCAATCATATTGATACCTGAAGTAGAAACTCCTTTCGACTTCTTGGATTTGAGAGAGTTTAAGTAAACTTTGCAGTTTCTCTTCCAATGTCCATCCTTTCCACAATGGAAGCAAGTCCCTTTGGGCTTAGTCTCTTTGGCAACATTCTTGCCTTTCTTCTTGATACCCCCTTTTGCATTGATGGTTTTATTCTTCTTAGTCTTTCCTTTGTTATCTTTGGAAGACTCAATAACCATCACCGCAATTTGATTCTTCTTAAGGGTTGCTTCAGCAGTGTTAAGCATTTTAATTAATTCAGGAATTGTGGTGGTAATCCCATTCATTTGATAATTAAGCACAAATTGTGCAAAAGAATCAGGTAGATATTATAGAATTAAGTCTACACTTAACTCTTTGTCCATCACAAAACCCAAAGTGGCAAGCCTTTGAATATAACCATGCATCATAAGTGCATGTGGCCCAACAGAGGAACCTTCAGCCATCTTAGAACGAAGCAATAGTTTCAAAATATCATAGCGTTCGGTACGAGTTTGTTTCTGAAACAACTCCATAAGATGGATGATTATCGCATAAGCATCCATTTTCTCATGTTGCTTTTGGAGTTCTAAAGATATAGAGGCAAGCATAATGCATGTTGCCTTCTCACTATCTTGAGAATGCTTCAAATAAGCCATTTGTTCCACTGCGGGAACATCATCTTTAGGCATAGGGGGTACTGGATCATCCAACACATAGGCAATTTTCTCGGATCTCAAAACAATTTTAAGATTCCTAAACCAGTCAGTGAAGTTTGACCCAATCAACTTGTTGGCATCAAGTATGCTACGCAGGTTCAATTCAGCGTTGGACATTTTCAATGACCTAAATGTGAAGCATAAAAAGAAAATTAGAGTATGATCATGCAAAAAAAAATGCAAATAATAAGGTCTTAAATTATTGCATTTTACTCCCACTATTTTATTACGAACTAATAGCCCTTACTATTAATCTGAGAAAACAAGAGCATAATTTTCCTAGTGGGTCAATGTCCATCTTAACTAAACATAAACCTTCGGTTTACCCAACAAGCCAATTTTAGTTTTAATGGTAGGTATCTCATACCAATTACATCTTATGTAATTATTGAATTCATTGGGTTATCAACTCTTGATAACATACATATCTCATATGTATATCCCAATCTTGCCTCTAGTTCTTTAGCCTTGGGTTTACCCAACAAGCTACAAAAACTAGTTAAGACAAACCCATTAATATGATTCGAACATGTCCAATGTAGTATTGGGCTTGGGTTTACCCAACAACCCAAAACTAAAGCGAACTCTGGTTATCCCCACATTAACGGAAGGCTTATTCGTCTTAATTTCTTCATTAAGGGATTTCTTATTTTAAAGTCTCATCATACATGGTTGGCATCATTGGACATGCATCATCATACATATACAATAAAATAATGTGACCTAGATATGGACTTGTCCTATATGCATGATTTTACAACCCAAAGAAAATCAAATAAATCCTATCTACTTGATCACCATCTTTGGACTTATTTTGGCATCATCTCCATGACCTCCATTGATTGTCATCTCTAATCTATCCTATGTAATCTAATTACATAATAATTAAGAGAAGCCTCAAGTTACATTTGAGGTGATTTACAATGAGAGAGAATTTTATAGAGAGGCGGGACATGCAGGTCCTATTTATAAGAAATAATAAAATTATGCATATGTAGAATTACATTGTATACTAAGTCCATATCTAGTTCACCATGCCAAAAACATACACCCTTAAAAGCATTCATCTAATGCAAAAATAATTTATATGTTTCAATTAATTCTGCACTAATAATTTTCCAACCCTTGGAAATATATATACATGATTATTATTATTTTATTCAATCTCATTGAACAAAATTATGATAACAATTATCATATATGTTTTATATTAATCTCATTAATATATCGTGTATAGAATAGTTAATCATATTAACATCTATAAAATTAAAACTTGTTGTTCTTGTGTTTAGAAACAAACAATTTAATAATAATAAAAAATAAAATTTGCAGTATCCTTTTAAGACCAGGTTAGGTGTTTTACAACAATTGTAAAACATAACTTTCATATTCTGCCAACATAAAGTTTCCAGTAAATTTTTTTTTATATAAACAATAAAACCCAACAAAAAGATTTGGTTTCAAGATCATCGATTCAGATCGTTTTGAATTCAAGTACAATACCAGAATTCCTTTGTTTTAATAAAATAATGATAAAAGCATTTTAACACAAATCTAGCTTTAAAACAAATCCAATTTATCTTAAAAATAAAAACATACAATTCGTCACACCTTTGTTTTGTCCCAATCATCATTAACACAAAATAAAATATTTTATCCACATATTTTTATCTAATAAAAATTTTTATGGATAACAACAGCTAACCCAATTTGCAATTGGAACCTTTCCAAAACAAAAGGTTTGTCTACTATTTATCTCAGACGATAATGAGCCATAATCAAATTGTCAGGCTTTAAATGAATCTAATTTGTTTCTTCTAAATCGTGAATTAATAATCATGTCGTAAGGAAATCGGCTTATTATATCACATATAATAATTATATAAAAAAAACGATTTCTGTTAGCCCGAATAGGCCTGGGTGGGGGGTGAATCAGGCTACCCTTCAATCGAGGTTGGTTTCTGAGTTGGTTTCTATGGAATCACTTTGGTTTCTGAGGAACCAAGTGGTTTCTTTACGAACCACAAATACACAGAACTAATCATTGTTAAATGCAAAAAGATAGAGAGAACAAAACTGAGAAAGGTTGACACAGTGATTTATAGTGGTTCCTCCTCACCAGGTACCTCCACTACCTAAAGGCCCTTCCTTTGGGATTTTAGAAACTCTCACTATCTTAGGCTTTTGTCGGATCAGCCTTAACCGATTACAGAAACCAAGCTTTTGCAGGCTAAGCTCAAACCTTTACACACACAAGCTTTTGCAGGCTAAGCTCTAACCTTTACAAGTTTTTCCCAGGCTAAACTCTAACCTTTACTCAAATCAAAACCCTGATTTGAGGACCCATCAATACTACACTAGTCTTGCCTAAACACTCTACCCTTTGTAAGAACTTGGAGAACAAGATTAAGCACAAATTCAAAGCTCTCAAGAACAGCAAGAACACAGCAGGTATAAGCTCAATAATCAACTCAATAGCACATTTTCAAATGGCTGGGTTAAGGAAGAAAGATATGCAATGGCCTTCCTTATATAGTGCTTGAGTTGGTGGGGTATGTAGGAAGATCTTCATCCAACGGCTCTAAAGTACTCTTCAGCTCTTCATCCAACGGCTATGTGGTACAAATCAGTCTTTAGAGTTGACTCCACAATCCACTAGCTGGTGTTGGGTTCATTTCAGGAAGTCCACTCTCTTTGCAGCTCAATTACTTGAAAACTTTCCATTTTTAGCAATCTGGGACCATAAGTGTGGACCACATGGTCCCCTTCACATAATTGATCAAAGAGAGGTTAGAGACAAGGGTTGAAGACTTCTCTCCAGTGTTGGACCATTTTCTCTGCCCGTTGGAGTAGTTGGGAGTTGGCCTTAATTGCTGTATGGACCATTGGGACCACTTGGCCACTTGCAGTTGGGACCACGATGTTGACAGACAAGTGTGGTTTCTTCTGAAACCAAGCTGAAAACCAACCTGCGAGAAAACTCAACACAAGTATATATGGCAAACATCTAATCCAGTTTGTTAGTCATCAAAATCATAATATATCAACACACTAAACATGGTTAATTAAAGATTAACACTAATTAAAGTATTAGACCCATATTTAGGCTAACAATCTCTCCCTTTTTTATGATGACAAACATTGTGTTGATCTCTGCAAAACTGGGGTTAGTAAAAATAGCACTTCATATAAACACACTCCCCCTGCTTGAATACTCCCCCTATAACAAATACTTTAATGCATAAAGCACCATTTGGCTTTTTCAAAAACCTCCCCCTGCTTATAGCACCAATCATCTGGCATACATTGACAATAGCAGAGTAGCACAATAATAATCAACAATAATCATCATAATGTATGCTTAACAGAGTTGGATGCCAGATTCCAACCAACCAACCAACAATTTTCTCCCCCTTTTGGCATCAACAAAACATAATAAGGACAAAGGGTAGAAATAACAGGCATATTATAGGAAAAGAAACATAATATCCAAATACCAAATATCCGAACTGAAAACAGAAACAGAATTAAAGACAATGTTCAGAACATAAAAACCAACATAAAAACCATGATAAGAACCATAATAGGAACCATGCTATAAACCATGAAGAACACAAAATGCAATGCATGTCCTAGGGGCATCAGCAGTTGAGGCATCACTCATCATCAGTATCTGACTCAGGATGAGAAGCAGCAATTTTATCCAGAGCCTCCATCACAGTAGCCTCAAAGTCAGTCATCTGATCCTTAAGATCATCTAGCAAACTTTAAACCGTAGCCACACGGTCACAAAGATCATCTTTCTGAATAGCCTTCCCCTTTGGTTTCTTGGTCACATAATAGTTTCCTTCAGCATCTAGCTTAATAGACATCTTAGATAGAGTGAGACTGCTGATAATCACAGGACTGATAGGTGCAAGACCATCTGTGGGAATCGAAGAGAATTTTCGAGCCAAGAGAGTGATCAAACCTCCAAAACATGGAACCTTGCAGGTGGCCAGATGATGAAGAATTAAAGTTCCATAGCAGATGGGTGTCTTCTTGATAATGCTGGCCAAAGTCCACTGATCACTGAGCATTACCGTGGTTTTATGGTGTGGTCTCGGTAAAACCACACGAGTCAGCATGTACATCAACACGCGATGCACTGGAATCAAATCCTTGTACTTCCCTCTCTGGTAAGATCGACCAAAGAGCAGCTTGTTTCCCTCAACATCCGTAGGAGTCCCCTTATGGTGCTTCTCATTATCATACACCACTTGAAGTTTCCCGGGCTTCAGCTTAAGGATCGCGATGATGTCCTTGGCAATAATGGTAACAGTTTTCCCATTAAGACGGGTGGTAATTGATGCAGTGGAACCAACAGCATTAGTGGTCGATTTCAGATACTTAACGAATTCTTTGACCATTGGTTCATATGCTTTGGCCTTCAAAGTGGCTAGATATCCAAGCTGAACTTTCGTCAAGATATCAGATACCCCCAAGTCAGCAAAATCCTCCATAACCACAGTATGTGGTGCATAGAAGGCAGATAAGTTCACTTCTCTCTTCTTCCTCTTCTTTGAAGGTCTTTCTTTGACTGGACCTTTTGCCTTCTTCTTTGGAGGTTTAGCTGGGATTTCCTCCTCTTCATCTTCTTCATCATCGTGCTCTTCATCTTCATCTCGGTCATTCTTTTCTGAGTCATCTTCATCAGCTTCTTCATCACTCTCTTCTGCAGCATTGAAGTTGGAGTCATCATCCGAATCATCTCCCCTTTTTCTTTTCTTGGAAACTTCAGTCTCCTCTGATGTAGCATCCTCAGACTTAGAACTATTCGAGCATGAGTGATTTCCAGATTCTTCATCATCTTCTGGTTCTGGTTCTGGTTCAGGTTCTCCAACCTTCCTTTTTCCTTCAGCCTTTATCATTGGTTTGGGGCTTGGCTTGGTTTCTGACAAACCAAACCGCTTTAGTAGCTCACGAGTGTACTTAGCTTGATTGATGAAGATACCTCCATCAAGTTGCTTAACTTAGAAGCCCAGAAAGAAATTGAGCTCACCCATCATGCTCATCTCAAATTCACTGTGCATGAGGCTTTCAAATTCCTTACAAAGTAGATCATTAGTAGCACCAAATAAAATATCATCAACATAGATTTGCACAATGATGACATCACCAAAACCTTTATTTGAGGACCCAGCAATACTACACTAGTCTTGCCTAAACACTCTACCCTTTGTAAGAACTTGGAGAACAAGAATAAACACAAATTCAAAGCTCTCAAGAACAGCAAGAACACAGCAGGTATAAGCTCAATAATCAACTCAATAACACGTTTTCAAATGGCTGGGTTAAGGAAGAAAGATATGCAATGGCCTTCCTTATATAGTGCTTGAGTTGGTGGGGGTAGGTAGGAAGATCTTCATCCAACGGCTCTAAAGTACTCTTCAGCTCTTCATCCAACGGCTATGTGGTACAAATCAGTATTCAGAGTTGACTCCATAATCCACTAGCTGGTGTTGGGTTCATTTCAGGAAGTCCACTCTCTTTGCAGCTCAATTACTTGAAAACTTTCCATTATTAGCAATCCGGGACCATAAGTGTGGACCACATGGTCCCCTTCACATAATTGATCAAAGAGAGGTGAGAGACAAGGGTTGAAGACTTCTCTCCAGTGTTGGACCATTTTCTCTGCCCGTTGGAGTAGTTGGGAGTTGGCCTTAATTGCTGTATGGACCATTGGGACCACTTGGCCACTTGCAGTTGGGGCCACGATGTTGACAGACAGGTGTGGTTTCTTCTGAAACCAAGCTGTGAAACCAAGCTGAAAACCAACCTGCGAGAAAACTCAACACAAGTATATATGGCAAACATCTAATCCAGTTTGTTAGTCATCAAAATCATAATATATCAACACACTAAACATGGTTAATTAAAGATTAACACTAATTAAAGTATTAGACCCATGTTTAGGCTAACAATTTCTTCTATGGTCGAAAAATTAAAACATATAAATCATATTCAATTAATTGGTAACAAGGCTCCGCTACCACTGATGGAATCAAAGGGAGTAAACAATCTAATTGCACAGTGGAATATATACAGATTGATTCTGTCACGCCCCCGCCTAAGCATGACCGGCCAGGCACTATGTGCACCCACATCGTGCCACAAGGCTCCCCAAGGCCTATACTCGAACACATCGAAGCTAGTCGCCTTTGCCTAGCGGGTTACTAACCAAAATTCAAGCGCAGCATAAACGGAAGCAAAACAACATACACAAAGGCAACAGAAGATATTAATTATATAAACTCATTTACTAAGCCATAATCACTAATGTTATAAAATTCTTGCTACAAGGGGCACTACCCTTATAATCCAAGTTATAACCTCTTTATTATATAAATACAATAAAACCATGAAGGAGACCGACTCGGCTATACCCATCGACCTACTGCCCATACACTCGTTCTCGCACCTGCAAGGCAAGGGGAGATATGGGGGGGGGGGGGGGTTGAGTATAAAAATCAGTAAGCAAATATGCACACAAGCAATAACCACCCAAAGCATGCAATGCATAGAAAATGCCACCAATCAGCAAGGTATCTGGTCCTCCGTGATCAGGCCCACGGGTATGCCAAGTGATGTACTCTGGGCCTACTTGCATGTCTTGGCAGCCCTGCACATACGCATAACCGAATCCCACAGCCCCACGTACGAGGCATAACCGAATAGCCAACAATGTGCATATGGCTTGCTACCGAGGCACACACAGCGCCCTTTGTAGCACCACCCTTTGGCCAAGCGGATCACACACCGCAATGACCACCTGTCAACAATACCAAGCGGGCAATATCCTCCGCAAGGTTCCATAACCTGTACAAGGCACCCAGTGCCAATATCTTGTGGCGCACAATACAAGTGCCCACCATCTCATGGTACGTACAAGCCTCGCTTGCACTACCCTCATGATCCATTGGCCAACGATCCACATCAATGCAAATGTATGCAAGTGCAATGCACAGCCCCTTGGGCACAACCAGCAAGCCAATCATAGGCAAATAACCATTAGCAAATGCACCATAGGTGCCAACAGCATGCCAACCAAGCAATTGGGCTATCTGCTCAGCAAGCACACAATAGTAATTGTCACAAGTACGCATCACCTACTTACCTAGCACTTAGGCACCAAATGCTAAGCATTCCTGCCCTATGGAGCCCTTGGGCATCCTGGGGTTATAAGTCTCTGTCACACACATATAAATACACATTGTAACACAATCATAGCAGCCATAGCATAGAAATCACAATCCAAAGCCACAACACTTATCTTTCACAATTCGGGCAGAAGCTGCCCTGCACCAGCAGGAAGTTCAACCCGCAATCTAGAGCCTTTAACGGTTGAACCAGGTTCGGGCCTCAACATAAGAGTTGTATCCCTATGTCTCAGCTTTCCAGAACACCAAAGAACAACCTAAGCCGAGCTCTGTAGCCTCAGATATGCCTTTAATACCAACTCGGGTTCCTGCAGCAAGTCTGCTGCAAAACAGTGAACTTTGAGAGTACATAACTCTCTCAGTTCAGCTCCAAAATCCACCAAACTGGTTCCCAATTAACGCTATGGAAGTTATCTAACTTGTGGCTTTGGTTTCACTCAATTCCAACCGGTGGTTTTGCCGGAATCCTCATTTTAGTATCCAGGGGTCTGTCTGGCCGAGAGCAGAACCCCTAGGCTCACTTCTCCCCTTTCCCCTCTTTTCTCTCTTTCTCTCTCTCTTTTTTCTCCAGGACCTAGCCACGAATTTAGATGATAAGAGTGAAGGAGAGGTGCCTGTTTCACCTCTTAAGGCCTGCTCAATTAGGTGATTCATCACCCCACTTGCCACCAACACACACCTAGGTGCCACTTGCACCAAATGCCACCTCGTGCTTAATTGTGGCCAATTGGCCTATGCCACACAAGCTGCTAGCTTGCACACCTAAGGCTTCCAGCACCTTATTCCCGATCTACTTGGCTCATAGATTAATCAAGTCGAGCACTCGGTATCCGCTAAATAAATCATCCGTGCCTTCGGGTCACCATGAACCCGTTTGCGCACACTAGGCCAAGCCTATGTGCACCATTATCCTCAATCCACTACTAGCACATGTTACTGATCCAAAACCCATAGTATCATGTACACATGAAATGTGAGCATCACGCACAAGATACCGAATACAAGATCCAACTAAGTAGAATGTCCTCGAAGGACAAGTAACACCCGGCTCTCATCAAATAAGTATTCCCCCTAGGTACCTAAGTGTACCCGGGGTATCACAGATTCCATAACATTAATTGAACATATATTAGAGAGGGTATTCAGTACCTACCTGAATACTGTAGATCGCAGCAAACTACAAAAGAACTCTTCTAATCGCTCGTCACTTAGTTGTCGCAAACCACAGTGATTCTCTCTTGAGTATCACCTCCACAAGTAATCCACACAAGGTAGGGGTCAAGAACTCTTTACAAGAGAACTACAATTGCCAAAACCCTAGAGAGCTAGTTAGGGATTTTGGCTCTAGGAGGAGAAGGAGGCTAGAGAACAATTCTCTGCGTTGGGTGTTATGTATAGATATCAATACCATAAGATATCTATTTATAGGCACTAGTCTATTAGGTTATAAGAAACCCTAATGGACTACTTAAATAACTAATTGGACCAAAGCCCAAATAATTATTTAACTCATACATGGACTATTATATAAAAATCCATATATTAATTATTATTTTGATTTAACATTGGATCAAAATCCAACAAAAACACATATCCTGACTGCGATCTAAAGTCATCCCTGTCAGTTTGGAAGCTAGCATCTGTGTAACCCTTTACAACAAGCTCATCAACGCTTCCGTACACAAGGAATGCATCCTTAGTTCTTCTCAAGTACTTAAGGATGTTCTTAACTGCTGTCCAGTGACCTTCACCGGGATCAAAATGATATCTGCTTGTGACACTCAATGCATATGCGACATCTAGTCGAGTATATAGTATGGCATACATGATAGATCCTATTGCAGAAGCATAAGGGATCTTACTCATTTGTTCTCTCTCCTTAGATGTACTAGGACATTGATTCTTTGAGAGAGTTATGCCATATGACATGGGCAAGAAACCTTTCTTGGAGTCTTGCATGCTAAACCTTTTAAGCACCTTGTCAATATATATACTTTGACTTAGACCAAGAAGCCTTTTGGATCTATCTCTATAGATCTTTATACCTAGCACGTAGGCAGCTTCTCCTAAGTCCTTCATTGAGAAATTCTTTCCTAACCAAGTCTTTACAGACTGTAGTGTTGGAATATCATTCCCAATGAGTAGAATGTCGTCAACATACAACAACAAGAAAACGATAGTGCTCCCACTAACCTTCACGTAAAGACATGGCTCATCTTCATTTTTAATGAAACCAAACTGTTTGATTACTTCATCAAAACGAAGATTCCAACTCCTAGAAGCTTGCTTTAATCCATAAATGGATCTTTGTAATTTGCATACCTTATTAGCATTCTCTGGAGTGACAAAACCTTCAGGTTGTGTCATGTACGCATCCTCTAAAAGATTTCCATTAAGGAAAGCGGTTTTGACATCCATCTGCCATATCTCATAATCATGGTATGTAGCTGTAGCCAATAGAATTCGGATGGATTTAACCATGGCAACTGGCAAAAAAGTTTCATCATAGTCAATACCATGAACTTGTTTGAAACCTTTAGCAACCAATCGCCCTTTAAAGGTAATCACATTACCATCCGTGTCGGTCTTCTTCTTATAGACCCATTTGCACCCAATGGATTTTACCCCTTCAGGTGGATCAACCAAGGTCCACACCTTGTTTTTATACATGGATTCCATCTCAAAATTCATGGCTTCTAGCCACTTCTTAGAGTCTGGACCCGTAATTGCCTGCTGATAGAAAGTGGGCTCATCTTCATCCATGAGCATCACATATCCGGTATGAGTCAAAAGAAATCCATATCTCTCAGGCTCATATCGAGTCCTATCAGACCTACGTGGTCCATGTGTTACAGGTACAGGATTTTCACCCACAACATCTTGAGGTTCCTGTTCTTGTTCCATCTCAGTATCTATAGCTTCTTGTTGTACTCGAACTTCTTCGAGTTCTATTTTTCTCCCACTGATCTCTCTAGAAATAAATTCTTTTTCTAGAAAAATAGCAGTACGAGCAACAAACATTTTTTGCTCTGTGGGATTATAGAAATAATATCCTTTAGTTTCTTTAGGATATCCAACAAAAAGGCACTTGTCAGATTTATGGCCGAGTTTGTCTGATGCTTGACGTCTTACGTAAGCCTCACAACCCCAATTCTTCATAAAAGACAAATTGGGACGTTTCCCACTCCACATCTCATGTGGTGTCTTTTCTACCGATTTAGATGAAACACGGTTAAGTGAAAAGGCAGCAGTCAATAAAGCATGTCCCCAAAATGAAGAAGGAAGGTCAGCTTGACTCATCATAGAACGAACCATGTCTAACAGAGTTCTATTTCTCCTTTCAGATACACCATTCCATTGAGGTGTACCTGGTGGAGTAAGTTATGATACTACACCACATTCCTTTAGATGATCAAAAAATTCTCGGTCTAAGTATTCACCTCTTCGATCAGATCGAAACATTTTAATACTCTTACCAAATTGATTTTGTACTTCATTCTTGAATTCTTTGAACTTTTCAAAGGATTCTGACTTGTGCTTCAAAAAATATACATAGTCATATCTACTATAATCATCAGTAAATGTAATGAAGTATTGAAATCCACCTCTAGCCTGTGTTGACATAGGCCCACATACATCAGAATGTATAAGGCCTAACAAGTCTGAAGCCCTTTCACCTTTACCGGCAAAAGGAGCCTTCGTCATTTTGCCCAATAAACATGAGTCCCATATCTCATATGATTCAAAATCAAATGAGTCTAAAAGCCCATCCTTATGGAGTTTAGAAATGCGAGTCTCGTTTATATGGCCCAAACGACAATGCCAGAGATAGGTCGTATTAGAATCGTTTAATTTAACCTTCTTCGAATTAATGTTATAGACTGGGGTTTCTCGGTTTAGAACGTACAAACCATTGCTTAAATATGCACCACCATAATAAATATCATTCAAATAAATAGAACAACAGTTGTTCTTTATTATGAATGAAAAACCCTTCTTGTCCAGACAAGAAACAGAAATCAAATTCCTGCTTATAGTAGGTACATAATAACAATCATCAAGTTCCAAAACCAAACCACTCGGTAAAGATAGATAATAAGTCCCTACGGCTAATGCAGCAACTCTTGCTCCATTTCCAACACGCAGGTCCACTTCACCCTATGCTAATTTTCTAGTCTTTCTCAGATCCTGCACATTTACACAAATGTGAGAACCACATCCAGTATCTAATACCCACAATGCAGAGATAGAAATATTAGCTTCTATAACAAGAATACCTGAAGCGGAAGTCTTACTTCCCGTCTTTTTCTTCACCTCCTCAAGGTAAATAGGGCAGTTACGTTTCCAATGGCCAGGTTTCTTGCAATGGAAACATCGTCCTTCCTTTGCAACACCACCTTTGGGTTTCAGCACATGTGAAGAAGAGGTTGCACATGAACCAAACTTTTTGGCACATTTCTTCTTCTTGCTAAACTTGGCTTTTCCCTTTCCTTTGCTATTTCCAACCATCAAAATGTTGTTGGATTTATTAGCCTTCATCTGTTGCTCAACTGTTCCCAACATGTTAAGCAACTCAGACAAAGATTTGTCAAGAAGATTCATGTTGAAATTCATGACAAATTGGCTATAACTATCCGACAACGATTGCAGGACAAGATCAATAGCCAACTCTCTTTGCAAAGGAAAACCCAGCCCCTCAAGGCTCTCAATGTATCCAATCATTTTGAGCACATGAGGTCTGACAGGTGATAACTCAGCCATCTTGCATTGAAACAATGCCTTTGAGGTCTCATACCTCTCATGCCTGGCTTGCTCTTCAAAGAGCATTTTCAGGTGTTCGATCATATCGAAAGCACCCAAGTTCTCATGTTGCTTCTGAAGCTCAGAGTCCACAGTGACAAGCATAAGGCATGCAACATCCAATGCTTCATCAACATGCTTCTTGTAAGCATCCTTTTCTGCCCTAGGAGTATTAGGTGTCGGTTCATCAGGAACAAGCCCCTCAAGGACATACAACTTCTTTTCTTACTTGAGGACTATCCTCAAATTGAGATGCCACTTAAGGAAATTATTCCCATTAAGTTTTTCCTTCTCAAAGACTGATCGCAGTGATATAGTACTTGTGTTTTGTGCCATGATAATTCTACAATGATCAATTCACACAAATCAGAGTCATGTATACAATCATTTAACAAGGATTTTTATTAAATGATACTCCCACTAAATCAAGATGATAATGAGTGGGCCAAGATCCATATTTCACTACAAGATAAGTTAGGTTTGGCTAATCGCTTATATCATAGTTATTTAGGTAGACAACTCTTTGTCAATTACATCTCATGTAACTCTTGGATAGTTGAGTGAACAACTCTTGTTCTTGTCTATCTCATAGACTTATCTCAATTATTTGCCTCTAAGTCCCCAATCCTATTGAGATGACTTAGTTAAGTTCAACCCACAATAAGCAAATTGGATATTACAATTATCCCATCACACCTTGCTATGATAAACATTGACACTTTGCTTTGGCAAACCTACCAAGTGTTGATCTAAGCATAGATGAGTGCTTATCAATGGAAGGCAACACATGAGGAACTTAATATTTACATCAACAGGTTATATCCAGACATAACATGCATGTAATTAACAAATTATATATCACATATACAATAACTATGCATCATATGCAATATAAGCCGCTACGCAGAGGAGCCCAGGCGAAAAAAATAAACTTTGATGTTTTGACTACGCGGCCGACAATCGGCAAAACAAGAACATCGATGTTTGACTCAGAACATCGATGTTTTGAGAATCTGGAACTCCAAACTATTTGGCAGAATTTCAGAACATCGATGTTTACCCTTAGAACATCGATGTTTGAGAATTCTGAAACTTCAAGTAAGTTGGCAGAATCTCAAAACATCGATGTTTGGTCACGAACATCGATGTTTGGAGTTTCAGAATTCCAGAACATCGATGTTGACACTTCAACATCGATGTTTGAAGTGTTTGAAGTTTCTGGATTCCAGAATATCGATATTTAACCCTTAAGCATCGATGTTTAAAGTTTTTGGATCTCCAAACAATTGGCAGGTTGCTTAGAACATCGATGTTTACATTTTAAACATCCATATTTTGACCCCTCGGCCGATAATCGACAAAGAGAACATCGATGTTTTGGTATCATATACCATTCAATCAACCTTGTCGAACTTATTCGACTTCCTGCCGAAAACACACTTTGATTGATATCATATACCAATCAAGAACTTGCTGTCAAACACCTTTGACGGATCCGACTTCAACATATCACATATGTGAGAATCATAATGATCTAGTTTAAACATACATACAACAGATGCATAATAAACTATGATCAAGTTATGTTCCTTATACAATCATGATCAAACCACATCACATATAGCATATCATCCATATAAGCAACTAATTTGGTTTAGTGTTTCACAAGAGGCTCTGCTACCATTGTAAGTAACCGGGTATGCATACAAAGAGACAAGATGCACAGTGGATAACCCGAAACTAATGGAGGATCCATGTGAAATGGGGTAAACCGAATAACAAAAATTTCGTACCTGGTTTGGTCGAGATCTTTCAATCAACTGATGATACGAATCAGCAAGAACCAGATAGAAATCCGACTCCTCTACGGTATCCACACGAACCGTCGATGACCGCTAGAAACCGTCTCACGATCACTAACCCGAGCACTCCCAAACCGCAGTGCTAGCTGCTGAATTTTCGAGAGCTAGAGACTAGAGAGTGTTTGATGTGCTTTTTGTGTTGAGCTTGGTGTGTTAATCTCATTAACCACCCTTTCATGTATATCACATATACATATATCAATGTTAGTTAGTATAGAAAGTGGCCAACCCAATCATACATACATCTTATCATGCATGAATGTGTTTTTCCATTATCTATATTTTAGTCACAATCATCAACATGATCATGTCTCCACTAACTCAATCATATATATATCAACATATATATAAAACAACACATCCTTTCATGCCTTTTGGACAATAATTCAGGTCCAATAATGAACTGTACCAACCAAAACTACCCGATCCAACCATGGTCTAACAACTAGCTTAATAACCTGGTCGAACCATGGTCTAACCACTAGCTCAATAACTTGGTCGAACCATGGTCTAACCACTAGCACGAATCAACAGTTCTAAGTGTGTGACCCTGTAGGCACTAATCACGTTGGCAATAATTATAAACTCTTATTTATAATTATAAACAATGAGCGGTGTCTAGCAACACATCATTGCTACCCTGGTGACCAGATCAGTACTGATTCATTATGCCTCGGTAAAATGTCATTATCCTTTCGTCCCATTATATCAAGATCAAACACGAGACATGGAATATGTCATTCTCGTATATGTTTGATCTAAGGTTTATTGATCCCCGAGTTAACTGTGTAAAATAGATACAAATGATATCTCATATCACACAATCCCAGCATGGCCATGCATTTACAGTTCAACTCTATCAAGGGGCCCAACTGATAAGATACCCGTTATATGGGTTGGACGAATCCCATCTTGATCATACAAAACCCACTACACATTATATCATATACCCAATAATTACTCTAAAGTTTACTCAGTTATGGGTAACTAAGAGTAATATCAAAGTATACGACTCACATGTTAGGAACCTTGATGATCTCAAGTCTAAGGACAATACATATAAGAACCACTAACGACAACATATATAACAATCCATGTAGTGTTCTTATGTCGGGTCAGTCTAGTCCACAAGTTCTCTAACTTGTACCCGTATGTAGAATTCATATCTCATATAATTCTCAACATACGCTAGTCTTAATTTATTATTACAATGAAACGCCCCGACCCGTATTTACCGTACACAGTAAACACGTGCCGGAACTGTGACAACCCAATCAAACCAAGCCCAGCATACAATGTATACAACAATAACTCGGGCTCAACAGCCCAAAAATAATAACGTCAGTAACAACATAATCGGCCCAATGGCCCAACAATAACAAAATAATGCACAGCAGAAGACTTAATAACTCACAAAACACTGTATGCGACACTGATGCAAACTATGGATCCGAGCCATGTCCAAGGGATAACGCCGCAGCCTGTCTGGAATGCACCAAACCTGTACCACAAATAACTCAACCTCCGGGATGAAAGCCCGCAGGTGAGGGATGAGCCCGAAGTGAAAGAAACGCCCCGACCCGTATTTACCGTACACAGTAAACACGTGCCGGAACTGTGACAACCCAATCAAACCAAGCCCAGCATACAGTGTATACAACAATAACTCGGGCTCAACAGCCCAAAAATAATAACGTCAGTAACAACATAATCGGCCCAATGGCCCAACAATAACAAAATAATGCACAGCGGAAGACACTGATGCAAACTATGGATCCGAGCCCTGTCCAAGGGATAACGCCGCAGCCTGTCTGGAATGCACCAAACCTGTACCACATAGCCTGTCTGGATGAAAGCCCGCAGGTGAGGGGTGAGTCCGAAGTGCTCACCGACGAAGGAAAGACAATCAATATGCACACTATAAATACTCAAGGTCAAAACAGTAATAACTGCCAAACCAAAAGACAAGACCCAAAACTGGTCCAAGACCAAAAAGACTCAAATAAAATCCAATTATCCAATTTTATCTTTCCGGGCCCCGTCACGGATAAGCTAGGGGTCAGACCTGGTTATCAACACATTTCGGGTGCCAGACCAAATCCAGAGAACCCAGGGATCGACATCCCAAAAATACGAACCCAGGGATAGACATCCCAAAAATAATCACGGGATAGACATCCCAAGCATAGACATGCTTATCACAAGTAACCCAGGTCAAGGCCACCACAAAACAGTCTTAAACCATTGAGTCGTACCACTACTTATCACGTGACAATTATATTATCATCATCAAAACCAAATCCTAGGGTTCAACATCCCCAACAAAAATACCAGGATAGACATCCCATCCAAAATACCAAGGATCGACATCCTTGTCACAATTTATTATTAATTCCATTATACTTTAAACCAAGAAGACGCAAGGATAAATATCCAAAAATCAACATGGGACAAACATCCCGACAACAATCAAGACCATGGGATAAACATCCCGAACCAACCACAACAAATGCAACATCCAACAATGCAATAACCAACAAAACATAATAATCGAGTAATACAGGCACATATTGAAGGAAATCCATCCTCACCTTGGAAACAAAACATAATAATCGAGTAACTCCGGAAACAATGACCGGTCCGACGCCGGCTCCTCGGGAAACTGCCCGATATCCGAACCTATACAACAAAACAATATATACACATAAATGCACATAATCGGTATGCTATGATGCCAAAACTGCGAAACAACCCACCCCGGTTCGTATCCGTTATTATTATCTTTTACCAAAAATATAATACCGTACATATATCCAAATATAATTTCGGTACCATACTTTAATTAAAACTCTTTTCAAAATATTTTCCATGAGTATTTATATTCTTTCCCAAAAGAAAATATTTACCGTAAATATATATATTTTCCAAAATAATTCCCGTTAAGCTTTTTATTTCCCATATCAAATATCCTTTCAAAAATATAATTACTATGAAGTATTCTTTCTGAAAATTATAACTTTCACGTATTCCAACTATTCATAAGAAGATTATTACCTAACGTATTTAGTCTCCAAAGATATTTTCATAAAAATTTACTTACCATAACATTATTGAAATAACCATAACATATTTATCTTAATTTTCCAAAAAAAAAGACGTATCCCGTATATATATTACCATTTATATCCATAGTGTATATATTAAAGCTATTTACAATATAATAATTTTCTTATATATAAGAGATATAAACCATATCACAATTACCTTAATTCCTCAAAAATAATGATATGTCAAAGTATTTATAATCATGTGTATATATATATATATATATATATATATATATCCAGAATTATATTTTATATATATTTTATTATTTTTATTTATTTATTATTTTTATTATTTTTTTAATTTTTGGACTGGGCCAAGTAGTGCAAGCCCAGCCTAGTGCTTAGCCTCATATAACCCAAGTGCATCCATGACAGAACCCAAGCCCACTAGTCTAAGCCCGATAGCCACAGCCCATTTAAATAACCAAACTAACCCATGAACCCATCAGCCCGTATACCAAATACCCAAGCCCAAAAATAATTCAACCCAAACCCATACAACCTTAGAGAATTCGGGCCAACCCGTCACAAACGGGTCGACCCGTGCGCTTATAACACCCTGCCACTGCTCACCTTTGTGGCCTAACGGCGGACGGTGCAACGGAAAGAGGCGGGCGGCGGCGTCGAGGCGGGCGACGAGGCAGCTGAACTCTCGGGCGGTGGCACAGCTGAAGGGGAAGCATCGATGGTGGCCTCCTGTTCGTGGCAGGCGGCTGCACCACGAAGGGCGACGGCGAGAGCGAGCGGCGCGGGGATGGAGGCGACTGCAGGGACGGCGGCGTGAGGTAACAAACGACAAGGCGACGAGGAGGCCGGTTCACTGCTCGTCTTGGCTTCGGCATCGTCGTCGGGTGGAAGGGCTGAGCGTGGCGGCGCGGTAAGGAGGAGACGAAGACGGTGAGGTGTCGAGGTGCTGGTGCTGGTGAAGTCGCGGCGGTGATGACTGGCAGCAGCGAGGGAGGGAGGCTCGTGGCGGCTGGTGGTCCTCGGGTGGTGATGTGATGATGGCCGGTGGAGGGTGGTTGTTGGTGTGTGTGTGTGTCGGTAACGGCCGGTGGTTGCAAGAGGAAGAAAAGGAAAAAGTGACGGTGGCGGGTCTCGGTGGTGCCTGTGTGTTTGTGCGTGTTGTTATGTGTTTTTTTTCCATTGCTTATACAGGTTGCAGGAAGAAGAAACACAAAAGAAAAGTAAAGATGGCAGAGTCACGGAAAAAAAAAAAGAAAGCAAGGAAGATCACGGGTTACACAGCGCGTCACGGGCAGCACAGGTAAGAGGCGGCTCCACCATGAAGGGCCGTGTCCAAACCGGACCAGAAAATAACTGATACCCCCCTTAGTTATTTTCCGGTGTGATTTTCCGAGGTTTCCGGGACCCGAAAAAATACCGACTTAGGTCCGAAAAATCCATGGAAAAATCTCGAGCGTGGGAAAACTCTCGGTTTCGAAAAACGACTCCCGATTTACTTGAATTAATTACCCAAGATTAATTCAACAGTAAATCACGGTAAAAAGACTTTTACAGTCCTGGTAAATATCAAAATTTTTACCCGGGGCTGTTACATACAACCCATCCATAATAATAATCATCTAGGGACATTTCAAGAATATAAAATATTCTTAGGTTATAAATATATGCAAGCATTTATCACTGATAAACATATTTATTGGAATAAAACCTTAATAAATATACATGACTATAAAATATAATCAATGATTGGCTTTTGGGCATTACACTAACAAACTCGAGTCTACAGCCAGTAATCTTTTAGCAAGGTTGGCTCTAATTGGCAAGATATTAGTGCAAAGTGTCCATGATCTGAGTTTTGGTGGAATATTGAGTTTTCACAGGCCTTTCTACCAGGATGAGGAGCAATCCAGGATCCATGATGTGTCTGATGTAGCTTGAGGGTGCAAGATAGCCAAGCTCACAGTGTACCCAATTTTAGTTGTGTACAAACGGGAAGAGCTAACGTCCCAATACGGATTGTCGTTAGGGGCTCTAGCACTAAGCAGGATGCTTTTAATGAGTTGAGCTTCCTCTGAGTTGAAAATGGAACCGATCAGAACGTAATTCCACTCGGTGGCTTCATCTTGTATCAATGCAATCATCGTGGAATCACTGTCCAAAACTAAAATAGGAGAAAGCACTGTATATTCGGCTCACGTGGAATCCAATTATCGCCCATATTTGAGTCGTCTGCCCATTACCAATAAGCCAATGTACTCCCTTCTGAAGTATAGGTTTAGCTTTTATGATACTACGCTATGCATAGCTGGGATTAAAACCCAAAGAAGCTTGCATGAAGGATGTACGGGGATAATTCCGGGCTTTAAGTATTCGGGCCAACAAGCATTCTTCATTTGAGATTAGTCTCCAGCCTTCCTTAGCACGGAAAGCCAGGTTGAAAGCATCCAAAGAGCGAAACGCGAGGCCCCCGACCGATTTCTTCCTACAAATTTTGTCCCATGAAAGCCAGTGAAGTTTGCGCTTTACCATCACATTGCCCTCACCAAAACTTATGAATCAAAACCTCCATCTCATCATAGATTGAGCTTGGGAGAAGAAAACAACTCATAATATAGTTTGGAACTACTTGAGCCACTACTTTGATAAAAAGTTCTCGCCCTGCATCTGAAAGGAACCTCTCCTTCCATTGACTCATCTTTTTGAGTAAGCGGTCTCGCCCACACGCAAAAATTGTCTTCTTCGACCTAGCCACCATAGCCGGCAAGCCCAAATACTTCTCAAAAGTGTCAACTGCCTTTATTCCTAAATCCCTATGGATCTGAGATATCAACTGTTATGATACATTTTGGCTAAAAAACACTTCGGATTTATCTAGGTTTACCTTCTGCCCAGAGGCAAGCTCATATTGATGCACGATGGAAGCAATGGTCTGTGTCGCCTCCCTAGTTGCACGAGCAAACAATATACCATCGTCTACAAAGAACAAATGGGTGATAGCAGGTGCATTAGGACATACCCGAACCCTCTTCCTTAGCTTTATTGATCAGTGCTAACAACCCCTCTACACAGAATAGGAATAAATAGGGTGAGAGGGGTCATCTTGTTTGAGGCCATGGGTTGGAACAATTGTCTCATGTGGGCATCTGGTAATAAGGAGAGAGTGAGTCACTATTCGAACACATCTCATGAGCAATTCACCCAATGATCACTAAAGCACATTCGGATGAGGACTCCCTCCAAGAAACTCCATTCAACCCGATCATAAGCTTTACTCATGTCTAGCTTGAGTCCCATATATCCTCTCCTTCCCTTGCAATGCTTCTTCATATAATGGAATGACTCAAAAGCTATTAGAGCATTTTATGTAATTAATCAACCGGGTACAAAAGCACTTTGCTCCTTGCCAATAATCTATGGTAGTATAGTCATCAATCTATTAGCAATCGACTTTGTAATTAGTTTAAAGACAACATTGCAGAGACAACCATTGCTTGACATGGCTACACTCTTCCAGGAACTTTACTTTGGGTATAAGAGTGATAAAAGTGTGATTAAGAGGTGAGGGATCAGCTCCCTCATTATACATTTAGAACCATAGAACATACCTCATAACCCACAATATTCAAGAATTTTTGAAAGAAAAGAGGAGACTTACCATCATGGCCAAGAGCTTTTAATGGATGCATTTGTTTGAGAGCCTCAAATACTTCAGCCCGTGTGAAAGGTTGGGCCAGGATTACTTTCTTCTCATATGTGTCCCGATTCTGAATGCACTGCAGCACTGGTTCATCAACTAAATGTTAGCCTGAGGAGAATATATCAAAATAGTACTTGTTGAAAACATTAGCAATGCTTTTTTTGTGATGATACCCATCCCCCTGAGGTGTCGTTAATGTCGGTAATAGCATTAGTCTTCCATCGTTGATTGGCATTCTCTAGAGCATTAGTAGGCGTCCAAACGCCCTCCCTAGCCATAACCTATACTGACTGAACTCCAAACCTTTAACCATCTTTCTCACACGGTCCCTTCTCGACCATGTCTTTTTCATTACTCATTGAAATTGGAGACCCACCGCTTGCCTTAGCCTGCTTCCATGAAGAGGACGTAGAAGGAGGCTTCAAAATGAGTTCCCTTCTAACTGGTTCAGCCTTCTCCTCCCTCTCGAATCAATAACCAGTTGTTTTCTTAGGTAATGCACATAACTAGTTACCATACAGGGTATTCCACAAATTCAGTTCTTCATTATCTCCAGCTGCACAGTCTTTGTCAATATGTCTGAGACATCCACAGTAGAAGCAAAACAAAGGAAGTTGCTTATACTTGAAGTAAACCCTATTTCTACCAAGCCCAAAATTGTCTGATGCTGGGATTAAGTATTGTCGCTGGCCCGAGTTAAGTATTGGTCGATGTCACTGGCGCGAAGTACTGGCCGTTGTCGTTGGCCCAGCTTAAGTACTAGCCATTGTCCTTGGCCTGGGTTAAGTACTGGTTGATGTCCTTAGCCAGGGATAAGTGTTGGCCAATGTCACTAGCCTATGTAAAGTATTGGCCACTGGCCTGGGTTCGGTACTGGCCACTGGCCTTGTTTGAGTCCTGGTCAATGTTGGGTTTGGTACTAGCCATTGACCTAGGTTGAGTGTTGGTCGATGCCTGGGGTGAGTACTGGCCACTGGCCTGGGTCGAGATGAGTTACTGGTCTAGGTTCGCTGTAGGTCAGGAATGAGTACCGGTCACTAATTCGGGTTCATAATGAGTCTCGAGCCTGAGTTTGCTGCAAGTCAAGATTGAGTACCTATCATTAGCCCAGATTGAATGGGTTTGAAAAGTAGATGGATAGATCACTAACAATTTGAGAGAGATTTGGCAGATTCATAATTGAAATTTGAGACTAGCGTATCTCGGAGGATCTATATTTAAAAGTGAGCTGATAGGGAGGTTTTGAATTTTGTTATAATTCTTATTTTATTTTTTGATTACTTTGAGCGCCTATATAAGGTGGTAAATCATTCCTTTGAAAGGATTCCAAGACAAAATCAAACAAGCTACAATTATTCAGTCCAATTTATCTTTATTTTACTTATTGCACCTTAGTTTAGTTTTTAAATTTCATCATG
This sequence comes from Turnera subulata, assembly GCA_028386065.3. NCBI lineage: Eukaryota > Viridiplantae > Streptophyta > Magnoliopsida > Malpighiales > Passifloraceae > Turnera > Turnera subulata. The sequence continues at coordinate 44,037 of JAKUCV010006582.1, forward strand.
TCTTTTTAGTATAACTTAGTTTAGACTATAAAAATTAAAACTAAAACCAATTTTAAAAACGGACAAAACCCTTCAGCAGTGTGGATTCAGTAGCAGTGGGTTGCTCGCTGTTTAATTAGTGAATAATTTTTGGCACACCTGGTGGGACTGTCTTACTGTAAAGATTTTTTTCCTGTTCTGAGCATTCTTCATGCTAGAAGCCAGGGAAATTCAAAACTTTGACAAGCCATATAAGTGATCATCGTCGCAAGGCAGGCACTCAAGCTTCGTCTTTGGAATAAAACTGTCTACCACGATACTCTTGAAAGCGCTAAACACCGTGAGTAGGTTGATCACTACCCGAAGATCAAGAAGCAGTATGGAAAGAAACATGTGGAAGCCAATGACAGGGAAATCCTGGCGGATCCAGAATTCAGCCAAACCAAGGCTGAAGGAAAGAAGAAGGTCGATAAAGGGGCTTGTGAAAGGTGAATCCTTTTGTTGAAGAAGAAGAATACCATGACCATGGTCTCCAAAGTACATCAGACCAAGGGGGCAAGGCCTTAACCAATATTGTTCAAGTGACAACCAATCTGATCTTGATTCATATCAGTCTAGGCATGATCATCCTGATTCTAATGATGATCACCCATGCTATGATGAGTACCCGATGAAGATCATCCTAGTTATAATCAATACATCAATTTTGATTTTCATACTTTTGATGAAGATTCCTTTGCCAACAAGCAGGATGTCGATAGTGGAAAAAGACAAGAAATCCGGCTCCTCTACGGTATCCACACGAATCGTTGATGACTGCTAACAACCGCCACATGATCACTAACCCGAGCACTCCCGAACCGCAGTGCTAGCTGCAGAATTTTCGAGAGCCAGAAACTAGTGTTTATATGTGCTTCTTTCTTTCTCAAAGAATGAAGTGTGTAATCTAAATTATGTGTGAATGTTGTGTGTGTTGATAATCTGATCATCAAGCCCTATTTATACACACAATTAATGCATAGATTAATGAGACAATGGCCAACATCATCATGCATTAACCATCATGATTATACTTTAAGTGTAATCATGTCTCCACTATGTCTTAATGCTCCACTAAGCATTAATGGATGCTCCACTAAGCATTAATGGGATTACACATCATATGACATTAATTTTGGTTCAATAATTCTGATAATTAGTGAACCAAATCAGCCCAAAACGACCAGGTCCAACCATGGTCCAACCAAGGTTCAACCATGGTCCACCCACTTGGTCGAACCACGGTCCAACCATGGTTCAACCACCTGCTCGAATCAACAGTTCTAAGTGTGTGACCCTGTAGGCACTTGTAACGTTTGGCAATAATTGTAAAATCTCATTTTACAGTTATAAACAATGAGCGGTGTCTAGCAACACATCATTGCTACCCAAACGACAAGATCAATACTGATTCAATATGCCTCGAAAGCATGTCGTCGTCCTTTCGTCACATTATCAAGATTAAACACGTGACATGGAATAAGTCAATCTCGTATATGTTTAATCTAAGTTTCTTGATCCCCGAGTTAACTTTGTAAAACGGATACTAATGATGTCACCATATCACATAATCCGAGCATGGCCATGCATTTACAGTTCAACTCTATTAATAGGCCCAACTGATAATATGCCCGTTATATGGGTTGGACGAATTCCATCTTGATCATACAAAACCCACTACACACTTATCATATACCCAATGATTACACTAAGGTCTACTCAGTTACGAATAGCCAAGAGTAATATCAAAGTATATGACTAACATGTTGGGAACCTTGATGATCTCAGGTCAAAGGACAATACATATACGAATCACTAATGACAATCATATAACGTTCCTTGTAGTGTTCTTATGTTTGGTCAGTCCAGACCACAAGTTCTCTAACTTGTACCCGTATGTAGAATTCATATCTCATATAATTCTCAACATACGCTAGTCTTAATTTATTATTACAACGCATCCATAATAATAATCGACTAGGGACATTTAAGAATATAAAATATTCTAGGGTTATAAATATGTGCAAGCGTTTATCACATAAACATATTTATTGGAATAACCTTAATGTATATACATGACTATATACAATCATCCAATGATTGGCTTTTGGGCATATTACACTAACAGCCGAGCTGGCAGGCAAGCAATGTTTCAAATGGCACAATAGTCAAGGCCATGAGACTAATAATTGCATAACCTTTCGCTTGAAAATTTTGAAAGCCATAGGTTCTATGCATCTTATTTTTCCCATGTAGGTGGATACTGATCCTTTGCCACCAAGAGCAGCAGTGAACATGGTGGCCTTCGACCCGACCCAACCGCCATTTAAAGTTGGCTATGTGAAGAAAGCGCCACTCAACACTCCCATGCCATAGATGGAGATTACAATCTCTGGTGCAAAAAAGAAGACGACGGGAATAGAGATCAGCTACGAAGTAACACGCTGTTCTGAATGCAGAAGGGTCAATCCAAAGGTGCAACGTCGTTTTGAGGTGCTCGATAGTAGGCCCAGAACCAAAATGATCAGGCCTCTAGTGCCCATAGATGACTAGTGGCATGTGAATCAGCTTAGAAAGAAGCCACGACAAATACCAAGTTCCTCACATGAGCACCTAAGGGATCTAGAGGATTGATTTGAAAGATTTGGGCTTATAAGGACCTAGAAGAGGGGCATGCAATGCCTGAGCCAGGAACTGGGTGTTAGGCACCAAAAATCGTTGAAGAGGACAAGAAGACAATTGGTCGAGCCTGGGCTAATCCAGAGTGAGGTTGTGGTTCCTAGAAGGCCGATAGTTGAAAGATTGGGTACTCAGTCTGAGTGGTCGGCCATGTTGCTAGAATGATCTGAGAGACCAACAAACCAGACCTAAGGTCTATTCGTTGCCCAAAACACAGGTCCAGACAAAGTTCGAACGCCTATCGAGGAAGGAAACAAAGTCACAGCAGGCAAGGCCAATAACCAAAGTTTTTGTCCCTAAACGTAGGCCTATAGATGAAGATGCATTTCCTATGGCGAAAGGAGTTGATAAGGAGATGCCTCAAGCAATACAATTTGGCACTCTCTTGGAGAAAGCCTCGGTCAACACGACCTTTGTGATGCCTATCGTTTTTAGTGCGAAGCCAGGCCAAACATTTTCTCTAGAAGGAGATGTCTAGGAAGATGAAGAACCTGCTATTGTCATGACATTAAAGACACAGAGGACCAACATATGAGGGATGAGCAGTTCCCTTGCCCATTACAAAATGGATTTATAGGGAAAAGGCCAGAATCCATTCCTCCACAGTAGTCCATGTGTTATTGATTGCTTTATCTTTTATTGGTTAGTTTCATATTGGTGGTCATTGTGGGGTATGACGATTTGTACAATACGTTAGCTACTACTGTGAACACTCGAATTTAGCCATTAATTTATTGAATTATTATGGAGTTTTAGAGCCCAAGGTGAATCTAATCAATTGTTGAATTCTAATTTGGATTTGAAACCCAAGAGATAAGCTAATGAACTGCCCATAAATTTAGGCCCAAGTCTAGCACGAATTTTCAAACTCATTAGCCCATTAATTTTAGTAGATTAAATGTCCAACATGAGTTAAGATATTATTTTGCAAATTTTACAAAGAAAAAAGGATTAATTGAAATCCTTGGAGTGTAGGTTAAGGAATTAAGAAAATAAGAATTATATGGAGGAGTAATAATCAAAAAGAAAAGAGGATATTTTTAATCAGAAAATCTTCGATTACGCGGAAAGATCGAGTCAGGTCAGAATTAATGAGAATTGCAGCCAAAAAAGGAAAGGACATGTACAGTAACCCCGAACCTGGTCCCGGGCAGACATACATGGAAGACCGCCTGCCCTTGGCGGTCATGCGGTCTTGTTTTGGTAACTTTTTCTTATTTTTCCTCTTTTGTGATTTTAACTCACAGCCATCCAATTTAGGGTTTTAATCTCGACCCTAGGATTAGAGTCTCGACCTCTAGTGTCCTGAACACTAAAAATAGAACCCCAAACTTCCACTTTTAGGGAGGGGAGAATAAGCTTTTTTGGGTTGGGGAAACTCTCTCAATTAATTTTCTCAATTCTTTAGCTTATCTCTCTCAGATCTCACATGGGTAGTGCTTTGAGTTGTGTTTTTACAGACGTTCCAGAGAGCAACAAGGTGGAGTTAAGGAATGGAAAGAGGATAGAAACCATCTTCAAGCCAAGAAAGCGAGGAACGACCTTTGGAGGTAAGTAGATTCTAACTCTTTGATCTTAATTTTGATACCGCAATTTTGTGTGATAATTGATGATGCTGACATGCTTGCTTGAGTGTTTGTTTTGAAATCAATAACTATGTGGGCTCTGAACTCGACCAGAGTAGGTAGGATGTCTCTAGTGGATGAGACGCAAGCCAATTTATTTTAAACCCTTTCTTTTTGTTCTTTAATTTTCTATTTACACACATGCACAAAACACATTGATCGCTTAAATTTAATACTATTTTGCCCAAGCACAGATGGGGTGCCTCATACCTTCCTATCCATGACAAACCCTTGAGCCTAGCAATTTTTGGTTAGCAAATCGATGTCTTTGTCAGATAAAGGAGCTGGAACATGGTTTTTCCTGGATTTTTTAAAATTAATAAAATTAGGGTGACAACTTCATAGATCATGGTGAGAGGGCCAAAGGGATATTTGGGCCGGGTTCTCACAACTGGCAATTCCACTAGGGATCTCGTGGGTTTAAGAAATAGTGTTTGATTTTCGCTTGATTTTTGTGTTTCTTTTCTTGTCATATGCATTCTTTCATTAAAATTGTGTGTAAACTTTTATCTAAAGGGCATGAGGTGAATCCTAGCCCATACGTGCCATCATTCGTGACAATATGGCTTCAGTTTTGCCCGTTACTTGCCGAGACAACATTCTAGATAGTGTCCTACAATTTGTCGACTATTTTTTATTAAAAAAAAGAAATTTTTGTGCCTAACTAATAGGAAACCTAAGGAGGATGCACCTTGACACTCCTAGCATTGAAAGAAGTTCTGAACTTTTTATTAAGAAGGGATTCTTGGAGCTTAAGTATTGGAATTTTTCTAAAAGAGCTATTGTGAGCATAGCGCCGCGGTCCGGTTGGTGGGGATATCGCCTCATTACTGTGGTTTAAAATCGATGGCCTACAATTTGTGATAATTCGTAAGAACTCGCTTAACCTTAGTGGAGAGAACCGATTCAATGATTCCCATGATAGACGAATTAACCGCTTCCTAAAGAACCATCATTCCATGCATATTCCCAGATATAAACTGAAGGAGTCACAAATGGTCTTTCTTAAAACCCAGCAATCATAGACAGAATATGCATGTACAGTATTCACATTTTTGGCTAAGTTCATTCAAAAAGATTACTGCAAATCCGAACAAACCCACGGAAATACTGGGCACACACTGTTCTCTTGATTGTCATCTTGACAAGGAGTCGCCACCCAAATTTATTAAGGGAAAGTTTGAGGAAACCCCGTTATTGACTCCAGATAATGCACTGATCTCAAAACCAAGAGGAGGGTCTGGGATTCGTTTATCGCGGATTACCGTCTTCACTAAGACAATACCGGTGATATTGGATGCCAAAGTCAATATGTGTTGTTCATAGTCGGCCCTCTCCTCTCTTTTCTCTTCTCCCTCTCGCATCAAGCACCGCCATGTCTTCCTCTTTACTTCACCGTAAATCGCCTTGTGTACTGCTGCCATCACCTACCATCGGCAGTTGAAGGAGGAAGCAAGGGGAGGCACGAGTTGAGCCACAAGCGTTGCTGCACCGGGGTCGGAGGAGCAACCCATTCCTTTGCGTCACCGCCTCCTACTTCGATTGGTAAGTTCCTTCGTCGCTTTTGATTATAATTCCGATGACGAGTTGAGGGTTTTGTTCTAATCGGATTTCCATTGGTGGCCTTGAGTCTGTGTCAGCTGCGCATGGTGGTTTTGGGTTGTTGGTGATGTGTTGTTCTCGGCAGGTGTGGTTCATGGTGGTTGGTTTGGTACGATAATGGCGGCGAGTGGTCGTTGGTTGCATGTGATGGCTCGGCCGTGGCTGATTGGTGGTGGGCTGTCACTGGCAGCGGGTTTCTATTGTGGGTTTTGTCGAGATTAACGGACTCCATGTTGAACAGATCCGCCCTTGTTTCCGGTGAGTATTTCCGGTGACCCCGTGTAATTTTCAATTGTTGTTGTTTTTCTGTAATCATAAATCAAAGGGTTGGATATCATTTGTTGGTTTTCACAGGTTGTTGTGGATGTTGTTTCCGGTGACTCGGGTTAGTGTTCGGCGAGGATGACTGGAATCCGGCGAGCATCGGGAATTGTCGTTAAATGGTAAATTCCGAACGATGTGTATTTTCTAATTTTCGAGCATGTCACGTATTGTACGGCATTAATCGATGCACCAAATAAATGGAGATAGTGGAAACTGAGTGTGACGTGTTGAGAGGTGTGTGGCCTGGATTCCACCGACGCGGATAGGACTGTTAGGCCGGAAAGGTTGGGCTCGGGTTTATTAAATAATGTGATTATCACAACGGATTAGGCCAGGCCTATTAACTTCTTTATTGATTTATGGATATAGAATGGGCTTAAGGCCCAAAAAAGTGGTAAATATTTTGAGATGGGCTTTAGGCCCAAACAAGGATAAATGCTTGAGTTTTGTTCTAGGCCCACTGGTTAACTTGGTAATATAAGATAGGCGTTGAAAGTTAATCAAGTCTTTACATTAGTGAGTGATGGATCTGGGATGGGTTCGGTGAGATCTATAAGAATTATTTGGGCTTAGACCCTGATCTTTTGGTAACAAGCTTAGTAGTAGAGGGTTAAACTCGAGATCATATCATTGACAAATATTTATTTATTGTGAACGAAAATCTTATATGATGTGTATGTTCGTAGGATATTATGGACATAGGAATGTAAGGCAGAGCGAAGCTTCAGCTTTGGCTTCTGAGGAAATTATTATGGCCCAGATGAGGACGTATAAACTTTCGTATACTTTACTACCTACAATGCTCGAAATATAAATGTCATGTTAACTGACATGGAAATTCCTGTGTTGGCTTTGGATGCTATGTGCATGTGTACTTGTTGTGCTACTGTCTTGTTTGCAGAGTATATTATGATTATGATTGTTTATCTTTGAGTGCATGTTGATAATGTGTTGGCTATTGTGCATATGCCATGTCTAAATTACCCATGAAAAATTTTTGTTATGGACTATAACATGATATTATGTTTTGGTGAATGCGTGAGGACTTGTGGGTCGGAGGCCCGGACTTGAGAACTATACTTTAATTTCACACATCCTTAGATGAACATAATGTATTTGGTGAATGTGTGAGGACTTGTGGGCCGGAGGCCCGGACTCAAGAACTATACTCTAATTTCGCATATCCCTGATTAAACATAATTTATGGCGCACATAACTTTTAAAGCATAACTAAGAATAACGTACTAAAAGAATACTTCTGTGGGGCAATTCGCAGGTTGATTGTTTTTGGGCATATGCCCTGACTATATTTGGGCTTATGTCCTGATTGTATGATCATACCTAACCGAGCTCGATTCATACAGTAGAGTGCCCTAATAATAAAACACTCAAACCCTAATAAAATATTTAACTATACTAAAATTTTCGGCATTGATAATTGACTAGGCACAATAATAAACAGAGATTACTGTGTAATGCACAGTGGCTGTGCACTGTGGTTATGATTGCCAGGTACTGCTGTATTTGTAGTTCACTAGTAATTATATACTTTGGTTTATTGTTTATGGTGAGACAATGGTTTGGTCTCACCCTTTGATGAGCATGAAATTACACATCTTTACAGCATGCACTGTAGTCTTTTGGCCTTGGATTTACCATCAACTCATGCATTTAGATAGGAAATCACTTGCTTTTACACCAAATTCTACTTTCCTAGCTCTTGTTTGCTTTCAGGTGCAATTAGGTCCTTTTTGGAGTGGATTTTGACGATTTTGGCCTGAACACAGTGAGGCGCTGCTGAATGCCTAGTTCCAGTTCGAACTGCAGTAGCGACAGCGGCCAGACACAACCTGACAGCGGTGCTGCGTCAAAGTCTCGATTTTTATAATCAATTTGGAGACTTGCACCTAAATTCAAAGAGACCATTTGCGGCTAGATTTTGAGAAGAAAACCTATTCCTTAAGACTTAGGATTTTAATTAGAGATTTGCTCTCTATAAATAGAAAAGAAAAAAAATCCTAAGTAGGATCTTCGACTTCTCTACTTTCTGGAGCAAAAACACACAGCTTTCAGAGCAGAAGAAGGTGCAGAATTTCGGCAAGAAGCAAGTGAAGACCTTTAGGTTTCTATTTGACAGCATGTCGCTGTCACCTGTTATCTTGTTTGTTGTTTTTAATTTTTTTATGAACTAAACCTTTATATCTAGGTTTATGGGATGTAGCTACAGTTACGCTTGAGAAATAATTCGAGTTTTGATTTCTATTGTTCGTTTTTACCTTGATTTGTGTATGGAGAGCTTAACAGCGCATGCGGCCTGATCACCCTCTTGTGCACCTTAGAAAACTTAGTGAAGCACCTAGCGGAGAAACTAAGAAATCAGAACGTTCCATACTCAACCTCTACCCTACTAGTAAGAGAATCTCTACTTTTAGGTTAGTTGAGTATCAAACACCTAGCACAGCGCCCACTGCGCCCTAGAATTGTACTAAAGCGAGCGGATGCAAGGTAGTTTCAACCAGGGTAGATTCTATAGAGCGAGCGGATGCAAGATATAGATTAACATAGGCTAGGGAGCCCTAAAAGGTAGACGAATAAATTACCCAAATCATAGTTTTATTACTTAGACAGCTCGCGCTGTAGTGTACCCCGGACAACCTATGTTCTTTTATTACTGAATCACTTCACCAGTGCGCGTTGTTACTCTCTTTTTTTTAGTTTATTCACTTTATTCTTATTCAGTTTATTACTCCCATTAAATCGACTTTTTTATTTACTTATTGTTTTATAGTCTAATCGATCGAAAGCTCTAAGGACAATGTTATTTCGCAGTCCCTGTGATTCGACCTTGTTTACTACAGCAACGCTGTGCACTTGCAGCCGGTTTTGCATGAACACCCCTTACTTTTATACACAGGTTGGCTGATCGTGGATCAGGATCGCATTCAGGTAACTATGCCTATTAAGCTTTGGGTCGGATCCATAGTCGAGATGCATAACTGTTGATGTTGATTTTTCTATATATTACATGTCCTCTGTTGCGTCTCTTTGTAAAGATATTGCTCGGGCATGATTGTGTGATGTTTTTTGTGTTCTTAGCGGTGTGGCCAGTTGAATTTATTTGCCTAACATGTTGTTGTGGAGTTGTTGCTCTATAGCTTGATAATGCCTAATGATTTTTGTGTCCCGGCTTTGAGATGTCCAGGGCGATTACACCCGAAGCAAAGAGGTTGTTCCTTCTTTGGCTCTTCGAGCTTGATCCCCCTTTGACTCCTTTGGTTTCTCTTCCTCATGAACCTAATAAACTTTCGTGTAACTAGAGCAATGTCTGAGTCACTCTCAGAATCATCTCCTTGTGCATTTAGAGCAAGCTCTTTCTTTTTTTTTGGCTTTCTCTTCAAACTTCGAGCCATGCACAATGAGGTTGCCCATTAGTTCATCGTAGGTGAGCGTTTTCAGATCTTTAGCTTCCTCAATGGCTGTCATTTTAGGCTTCCATTCGATTGGAAGTGATCTAAGAATTTTGGCAACTTTTTCTTTGGTTGTGACCACCTTTCCAAGACACGCAAGGTTGCTGCGCAAGATAGTGAACCTTGTATCTTGATCTTCAATGGACTCATCAGGTCTCATTTGGAACAACTCGAAGTCTCTCATGAGCCTGTTCATCTTGGATTCTTTCACTTGATTTGTACTCTCATGAGCTACACAAAGAAGGCTCCATATTTCATGTGCAGTGTTGCAAGAGCGCACTCTCTCGAACTCGGCTTGGCTAATGCCACAAAGGAGAGCATTCTTAGCCTATGCATCTAGCATTACCTTCTTCATTTCTTCCTCATTCTAGGACTGCATGTCTTTGGCTGGTCGTGTGTATGGATTATTCACAACATGCCACATCTCCAAGTCCTTTCCTTTAAGGAAAGTCTTCAGGCTGAATTTCCAATGGTCGAAGTTCAAACCATTGAAGAATGGAGCATTTTTTATGTTATTTCCCTCGAATGCCATTATCTTTTCCTCCTAGAGGTTAATCCAACAACAAAGATTATTACTCTGCTACAAATTGTAGGCCCATTATGTCTAAGAAGGGGTGAATTAGCCCCTTTTTCAATTAATCACTGATTTGGCACAGTTGATGCCAAATCCTTCTCAGACTCAATTCTGCAGATTATGAAGACAAACACACACGCTCACTCACACTTAAGAGAGAAGGGTTAGAGAGATTTGCACAGCGATTTATAGTGGTTCGCCACTTAGGACTACATCTACTACTCAAGGAGTCCACCTTGAGATTTCTAACATTCACTATGTCGTGACTTTTACGGGTTCAACCACAACCTTTTACAAGCTTTTTCATAGGCTAAGCTCAAACCTATCACTCACCACAAACCTCCTCGGTCTGCTGATTCCCACCTTAGTAGAACGAATCCCAAGTCCCCAATAAGATGTGTTTGTTCTTATAGCAAGAAATCTTCAATGACAAAGTCAAGAAGATGTAGATTTAAGCTCAATACTCTAGCCTTAAAGACAACACTTAAATTCGGGTCTTATGGAGAACTGCAAGTATAACTCAGCTAGTATAACGTCAAGAATTCGTAATAACGGCTCTAGCATGAGTTCTTCAGTCTTCCTTCAATTTATAGAGGTTAGGGGTAGAAGGAGCCTCATCATACAACGGCTAGTTGTGACTTTCTCCTACCTCGAGATTTGGCATCGTTGGCGCCAAAGCGTTCATCACTTCATTTTCCAGAAAGTGGTCTGCGCATGCTGAGCCGACACCTAGGTCCGATTCTCCTAGGTTGGACTGAATCGAAATGAAACGTTGAGAGAGCTTTCCAGTCCTTTAATTAAACACTTGCATAGTAAAATGAAGCAAAATGGCAAGTTTTATGCACATGGGAGCACCTTCAACAAATGGCTCCAAGATTCAAGAAAGTCGGCACATGTTTAGCAGACTTTTAGGTTTGATGATCCTAGGTTGGACAGGATCAAATAGATCCATCGTGAAACCTGTCCAGAACTTTAATCAAACATTTTCTGAGACAAAAAAAGCTTGGTCATAAGTTTATAGAGTATTGGAGCTACTCCATCAAGCAGGGGTGAGCAATCGATATGGGTCGGTATACCGTACCAATTTTCTGAGCAGCAGGAGAATACCGAAGGTACCCTCATTCCGACCGACAATATCGAGCCGACAATTAGGCAATACCGACAAAATACCGACCGGTTCGGTTGGTATACCGTAAATACCGAGCCGACTAGATACATTAAAAAAGCAAGAACTGAAAACAAGCGAATTCAATGGAAATAAATCTAAATTTTAATTCAATTATTCCTTGGTCAAACTTATAGAATAATGTTGAAGTTGAGGCAGAGAGAGTGTCGAGAGAGAGAGGGGAAAGAAATTAGGGATTAGAGTTTGTTTTTGGGGTTATGTGATTTGTGAATACTGGGTCAATGGGTGGGTTTTCTATGCAAAGGAAAGTGGCTTTGAGATCTCTAGGGCGATTACACCCGAAGCAAAGAGGTTGTTCCTTCTTTGGCTCTTCGAGCTTGATCCCCCTTTGACTCCTTCTTTGGTTTCTCTTCTCCATGAACCTAATGAACTTTCGTGTAACTAGAGCAATGTCTGAGTCACTCTCAGAATCATCTCCAAGCATTTAGCGCAAGCTCTTTCTTCTTTTTGGCTTTCTCTTCAAACTTCGAGCCATGCACAATGAGGTTGCCCATTAGTTCATTGTAGGTGAGGGTGTTCAGATATTTAGCTTCCTCAATTACTTTCACTTTAGGCTCCCATTCGGTTGAAAGTGATCTAAGAATCTTGGCAACTTTTTCTTTGGTTGTGACCACCTTTCCAAGACACGCAAGGTTGTTGCGCAAGACAGTGAACCTTGTATCTTGATCTTCAATGGACTCATCACGTCTCATTTGGAACAACTCGAAGTCTCTCATGAGCCTGTTCATCTAGGATTTTTTCACTTGATTTGTATCCTCATGAGCTACACAAAGAAGGCTCCATATTTCATGTGCGGTGTTGCAAGAGCACACTCTCTCGAACTCGGCTTGGCTAATGCCACAAAGGAGAGCATTCTTAGCTTGTGCATCTAGTCTTGCCTTCTTCATTTCTTCCTCATTCTAGAATTGCATGTCTTTGGCTGGTCGTGTGTATGGATTATTCACAACATGCCACATCTTCAAGTCCTTTCGCTTAAGGAAAGTCTTCATGCAGAATTTCCAATGGTCGAACCATTGAAGAAAGGAGCATTGCTGATGTTGTTTCCCTTGAATGCCATTATCTTTTTTCTCCTAGAGGTTAATCCAACAACAGAGAACCTTACTCCGCTACCGATTGTAGGCCCAATATGGCTAAGAGGGGGATGAATTAGCCCCTTTTTCGATTAATCAGTGATTTGGCACAGTTGATGCCAAATCCTTCTTGGACTCGGATCTGCAGATTATGAACACAAACACACACACTAACTCACACCTAAGAGAGAAGGATTAGAGAGATTTGCACAGTGATTTATAGTGGTTCGCCACTCAAGACTACATCTACTACTCAAGATTCAACCTTGAGATTTCTAACCTTCACTGTACCATGGCTTTTACGGGTTCAACCACAACCTTTTACAAGCTTTTTCCTAGGCTATGCTCAAACCTATCACTCATCAGAAACCTCCTCGGTCTGTTGATTCCCACCTTAGTAGAACTAATCCCAAGTCCCCACTAAGATGTGTTTGATCTCACAGCAAGAAATCTTCAGTGACAAAGTCAAGAAGATGTACAATTAAGCTCAATACTCTAGCCTTAAAGACAGCACTCAATTTCGGCTCTTATGGAGAATTGCAAGTATAACTCAAGTATAATGTCAAGAATTCGTAATAATAGCTCTAGCTTGAGTTCTTCAGTCTTCCTTCAATTTATAGTGGCTGGGGTAAGTAGGAGCCTCATCTTCCAACGGCTAGCTGTCATTTTCGGCTACCTCGGGATTTGGCATCGTTGGCGCCAAAACGTTTATGGCTTTATTTTCCAGAAAGTGGTCTGCACATGCTGAGCCGACACCTAGGTTCGATTCTCCTAGGTTGGACTGAATCGAAATGAAGCGTTGTGAAAGCTTTCCAGTCCTTTAATCAAACACCTGCACAGTGAAAAGAAACAAGATGGCAAGTTTTATACACATGGGAGCGCCTTCAGCAAGTGGCTCCAAGATTCAAGAAAGTCGGCACATGCTTAGCATACTCTTAGGTTTGATAATCCTAGGTTGGACATGATCAAATAGATCCATTGTGAAACCTGTCCAAAACTTTAATCAATCATTTCCTCAGTCAAAATAAGCTTGGTCCTGAGTTTATAGAGTATGGGAGCTACTCCATCAAGCAGGGGGAGCAATCGATACGGGTTGGTATACCGTACTGATTTTCTGAGCGGCAGGAGAATACCGAAAGTACCCTCATACCGACCTCCTACCGACCGACCAATACCGAGCTGGCAATTAGGCAATACCGACCGGTTCTGTCGGTATACCGTAAATACCGAGCCGACTAGATACATTAAAAAAGCAAGAACTGAAAACAAGCAAATTCAATGGAAATAAATCTAAATTTTAATTCAATTATTCCTTGGTCAAACTTATGGGATAGCGAGTATATCTGGGAACACTTAAAGCTAAATATTACCATAAACAAAAATACAAATCCTATCACTCCATTTAACACCAAATCGCACCAATTAAGCTAACTCCTTGCAATTAAAGACAAATTGCAATACCAATCAAGCTAAATCCCACCAATTAAAGACAAATCACAACAATTAAGGCGCTAAATCCCAGCAATTAATGACAAATCGCAACAATTAAAGCCAAATCTACCATCTAAGGAATCACAAATCCTACCTTTAATTTTACCAACTGAAATTTGCGCAAAAAAAAACCCCAACTGAACCACCATAACCTAAAAAATTGACGCTCAAGCTGTTCTACTCCTCTGACTTGAGGATTGATGCGCTCTCTATCAGATCCATCAAGAAGGCCACCTTCAAGACTCCCTCCACCTTGAAGTCACGTGCCGCCTCCATCATCGTCGACGAGGACGAGGAGGAAGTGTTTTCCACGCTAGATTTGTTTCAAGAGCAGCCTTCCCACGCCTTTGTAGGTTCGACAGTACTGGGTTCTGGGCCTGGGTTCTCAGACGCCTAGGTGGGTGTTGGCTCTAGGAAGGAGGCGGAGGCGCCCAAGCAGTGTGAGATGTGGAGGGGTGGTGGAGGAGGGAAAGGATGAGGCGGTGGTGAGCGGTGGTCTAAATGTGGAGGAGAGGGAAGAGGGGAAAGATGGGTGTGTGAGTGCATGGTTGGTGGTGGGATGAAGAAGAAAAGAAAGGATAATGATGAAGTTGAGGCAGAGAGAGTGTCGAGAGAGAGGGGAAATAAATTAGGGATTAGAGTTTGTTTTTGGGGTTGTGTGATTTGTGAATGCTGGATCAATGGGTGGGTTGGTTAGGGTATTTATATGTCCGGGTCAATATTTGGTATGAGTCGGTAACCGACATACCGACCAACACATACCACCTTCATCCTGACGTCTTTGCGGCACGGTTTAGAGACGAGCCGATGAGCCATTAACACCTTTTTTTTCGACTGATACCGAGCCAAACCCAATCGGTATCGGGTCGGTACCATCGGTACGGTACTGTTGCTCACCCCTACCAACAAGTGTCTCCAAGTTTCAAGAAAAACAAGGTCAAGTTGGGATTGAAAGCAACATCTCAAGCATGTTAACCCAACAAGCCTACTCCACTAACTCTCACACCTATCCCACTAACTTCAATCTCCAAAAATCTGATTTCATTATTTTATTTAGGGATTTGGGAGGTGGATTAAAATATTCATAACTATAATTTGTCATAATCAAAATCAATTAAACTCATGATTGAGTAATTATGCTAAAATACCATTTAATACTAATTGACTAATTGGAAATCAATAATCTTTGGGAACGATGAGTGTTCCATTTTCACTTTACCAGATAAAATTCAAACTTCAATTAATCACTAATTGTTCATGCTAATTACTTTTACCCAACATGAAAATGTTGTTCAAGAATTTTGGTTAGAATTACTTGCGAGGACAATGAAATTTGGCGGGGGTCCTATTTCTGAGGTGAAATGGATGGGAAAGGAATTGAATATCCAGCTAGGCTGCATGAGACTCAAAGGGAAGGCGTAAGTACGTGTCATGTGTCTCTCACACACACTAACTTATATAACAAAGGTTTATCTGTAATATATCTATCCGCTCAATTCATTCCTATCCACAAATTTCATTCAACAAAAGAAGAAGAAGAGGAGCAAACTCTTGCATACAAGACAGGATCATGAGGAGCTACAACTAAAAAATTACAAGGGGGGAAAAAAAAAAACTGAACATTCTTCTTCTGTATCCTTCTTCTTCTTGGATCGACAGGTCCGTTGGTTATCGTAAATATATATATAGTCGATCAAGAATGCCGTCAACTCTGGTTGCAGCTGGTGCCTCCTCCTTCATCAGCAAGAACCACTCGGGCAGTACTAATTGCTCCATCAATTTCAAAGCCACCCCCACCTGTTCGAAACCACTGTTAACCCAGGTCAGAACTATTAATTAATATCTTCTTTAATTTATTTTAGCTAATTTATTCATATTTTAGTAAGCATTGCATTGCTTGCATCTATATATATGTTCCTTATTATATAAATTAATTAGTTCCCTGCCGGTTTGTACGTAACATTTGTAGAGAAGCACGTTTCAAGGAGGGGTGACATCACTGGAAGTAGATGCCAAGTGGAGTAGGGGTTTCTTACCTAAGAAGAAGAAGAAGTCCAGCTTTGGTTTTAAGGTGGTCACTGCAAGAGCTGCAGCCGGGGCTTCAAAAACCATTGAGGCCGAGGTTGACAAGCCACTTGGCCTCACTTTGGGTCAGAAGTCTGGCGGTGGTGTGGTTATCACTGTATGTTTCATACTCGCAAAATTAATTAATTAATTAATTAATTAATTTGATTTACTTAATTACCCTATATATATATATATATATATATATATATATATATACTCTGTTATAATTAATTCTCGTGCTTAATTTATAATTTGAAGAAAACATCTTTTATATACATATATATATATATATATGTATATAATATTTTAATGAAATATAATATTAGGGAGTTGAGGGGGGTGGGAATGCAGCAAAAGCGGGGCTAAAAGCAGGGGACCAGGTGCTCTACACGAGCAGCTTCTTCGGGGACGAGCTTTGGCCCGCGGATAAGCTGGGATTTACTAAGACTGCCATTCAAGCAAAGCCAGATTCCGTCTACTTTGTTGTTAGCAGGAAAGCTACCTACTCTGGTTGATGATATGATCATATGAATATGGCAAATTCTGTTGTTGTTTTTTAATTATATATGGCAAGTAAAATAATACTGGTAATTAATAATTAGAATAATAACAAAAAAAAAAACTGACCAGAGAGGGGTGGGTGTTTAATAATAAAACAGAGGTGCAGAAGTGGATGTGAAACGACTACCAAAGCGTCCAGCTCCTCCTCGCTTTGGAAGGAAGTTGACGGAGGCTCAGAAGGCAAGTTCATCACTGTCTCTATCTATCTTTCTTTTGTTTTGTTCTCTTTTGTTTTGTTTTGAAGATGACATTAATTAATTCATTATTTTTAATACATTATTAATTAAATTAATTGATTAATTACTTACCCTCCCCCTCCCTACCACTCCTTAATTACTTACATAATTATATAATTATACATGCAGGCTCGTGCCACTCACATTTGCCTTGATTGTGGATACATATACACCCTGCAGAAACCTTTTGAAGAACAGGTATATGCATATATATATATATGCTTTGATTTTAGAATTTACAAAAAAAACATATATATGATTTCTAATATTAGTTTCTAATTATATACACAGCCGGACGATTACGTATGCCCACAATGTGTGGCTCCAAAGAAGAGGTTTGCAAGATACGATGTGAATACGGGGAGAGCAGTAGGAGGTGGACTGCCACCGATTGGGGTCATCATCGGCCTTGTGGCTGGAGTCGGTGCTGTTGGTGCCCTTCTTGTTTATGGACTTCAATAATCACTTATCCCCCCTTAATTCCTTCATTTCATCATTACACATTTCCTATATATATATATGTGTGTGTGTTGCTCCTCATTCTTTCTTTTTCTTTTTCTTTTTCTTTCATTTTTTTTTGGTTTCATTATTCATTAGACAAAGCATCTCTTTCTTTCTACTCTTGTTTTCCCCTTAGAGAACTCGGGACATTCATCGGATCATCATCAAATACAACAACAACAACAACAACAACAAAAACTCTCCTATCTATAATATTATATTTTGCTGTTGCCATCCGTGGAACTGTACGCGCCGGCCATATCCATCCCAAATCGTTACTTTAAGAATTGTATATTATTGCATCAGTGATGGATCTAGAAATTTTTTTTCGGGAGTGCCAAATATATATATATTATGTGGTGTAATTTGTTTTGTAGGGGGAAAAAATACAAAAATGGATGAGCTAAGCCTCGAACCCGTGATCACTAGATGGGTTTAAACGTATTTAACCACTGAACCACATACAACTTTGGTTCATTTTATTACCATATATGTATATGTCGGAATCCTAGGGGGGCCAGGCCCCTGCTTGCTCCCCTATATCCGCCCCTGTCTAGAATTATCTTATCTTTTCCCCTTTTTTTATTGACCATTTACTAATTTTACCCCCCTTTTTTTTAATCAGCTAAAACTAAACCAAGCCTATACCCTATCCTTCGTCCCCGTGTTTGTTGTAGTTTAACATAACTTTATCCCTTGAATTATCACACTAGATATTGAGATATTGTTTGTCGCGAACTGTGCAAACTATGCAACCCTCCATTGCTGGATCTAGTCGTTTTTGGGCTAGACGAATGGTGTTGCATGTTTCCTAGGTTGGACTAATACCTACACGATAGTGTCTAGATACCTGCTACTGTGCGAACGGAACGGGTAGATAGTTTGGCATGATGCACTACGATGATCTAGTTTTGAGGCAAGATCTATGTGTACCGAAGGTTACGACTTGCTAAGTTATAGCTATTTTTAAGTGCAACGAAAAATAAAAGACACAGTAAAATAGAGACATGGTAAATGTGTATGTTGATTGATGTGTTGTTCATTTACATGTACAAGGATTCTATTTATACTATATACATAACCGAGGTGTAATCCTAGGTTGGTTGATTAATTAGAAAATCTAGGAAGACCATAATATTCAAACCTAGAAGTATAGGAATTAATCGCGGTCTTAGCCGTCATAGGTCGGCTTGTAGCATATTCTAGAAGAATCAGTTCATTTAGGAACTGAAGCCCACTAATCTTCGTCAAGTCCGTTTTCAGGGCACAAACAACGTGTAAGGAATGAACGGTTATTTCCTTAAGTACACGAAACGATGCATTTCGTCTTTGACTCTTCTGATCCATTGTGAATACCAAGGTTGTTAATCTCGGCCCAGCCACAAACCCTACATGGTGTCCGGATTAAGGGGTCCAATCGGGGTCTGCAGATGCTTAGCAAACTCCTAGATTTGATGATCTTAGGTTGGATTGAATCAAATAGATAGTCTGAGAGCTTTTCTGTCCTTTTAAAATGCACCTGTAGAGACGAAAGGAGTAGAACACTAAGGGTGTGTTGGGAAACCTATTCCCAGAACAGGTTTTCAGTTTTGATTGTTTTTTGGGAACTGAATCCGTGTTTGGATAGGAAAAGTAACCCTCTTCTTAAAAAGTGATTTTGAAAAAGTTGTCCTGTGAAAACTGAAAACTCGGAATTGAAAAAAGATGTTTTTGCCTCTTCTTTAAAACTGCGCGGTGGCAGTATGGTAAATATGTGAAAAAGCCATTTCATTAATGGTATTATTATAAATAAGAACAAAGGAAGATTAATATAAGAGGAGCCGGTTAATTTTGTCAAACACTTCCTCCATGCCTTACCTCTCCCTTCTTATCCACTCTTGTCAATGGTGGTTTTTTGGTTTTCTTCTCCACTCTTCTCTTCCTCCTTTTCCTTTGTGCAATCCAACTCCCTTGTCCATTGTAACAACAATTGTATCTTGCATATTTTTCTTTTTACAGTGTACAACCAATGATACATCCAAACTGTTGTGCCTGGTGGATATTTCTTATGACTAGGGATGGGAGTGGGGCGGGGAATGTGCGGGTGGAGGAATCCACGCCCCATCCCCGCGACCTAAAACTATCCCCATCCCCATCCCCATTCCCCGCGGCGGGGGGAATTTTGTCCGCATCCCCGCTATCCGCACTCCCCGCGGATCCCCGCGACTCAAATTGTTCATGTTTAAATATTTACAAGAAAGGTTGAACTTTAGTTCCAAAGCACTACAAAATACATAATGTAAATACAAGTTATAAATTATTATCTAACACTACATCACAAAAATTGAAAATCTAACCAACATGATAATGGAAAATACAATAAAAGTAATTGAACTTAACAACACTTGTGGCCTATATTATATTATTCTTTTATCATTTTTGTTTTTGTATTTGAACAAAATGACTGAAAATCTTGTATGGAGTATTAACTAGAGGGGTAGAATGGTCATTTTATAGATTTGCGGATCCCCGCGGGGCGGGTGCTATGATCCCCATCTCCATCCCCATCCCCAAATTTGTCTCGGGTTGAAAGTCGTCCCCATCCCCGTCCCCACGGGTCAATAATCCCCCCATCCCCATCCCCACGGCGGGGAATCCCCGCAGATCCCCGGGACATTGGGGATTTTTGCTATCCGTACTTATGACTCATAGTTGTGTTTTGACTAACATGATTCACCTCCAACTGTTTGATAATATGGTTGAAAGACTAAGTAGGTTCCATTTTATTTTGCTCCTAATGAAGAGCTACATTTGTGCATTTCATGATGCATGATTAATTTCTTTGAGAGAGACTTGTGTTTGTGAATTATCCTTGAACCAAGAGTGTGAAGCTGAACTTGAAGAGGTTGGAACATAGATGAAATTGGGATAGTTGCCCAGCTTTTGGAAGATTGCGAAGATTGTGATTGCCAATGGTGATTTCTAAAAATTTTTGAATGTAAAACAATTATGTAGTTAAAACATTTCAGAAAAGAGAAGTGGAGTGGTTTCCATTTTATTCGAAGATTGTGATTGCTAATGGTAATTTTTTAAAAATTTTGGGATGTAAACAAATGACATGGTTGAAACAATTGAGTGTATATGCTAAAAAAGAATAGCCTCCTTCTAAAATAAGTTGGTGAACTAATCTATTGGTTTAATGATACACATTTAATATAAGTATTGAATAAATTACAAATAAAATATCTTGTAAAAATTGGCATGCTAATATTTATTAAACAAATAATAAAATCATACAAGTTATAAAGATATTTTGAATTTTCAACATAATTTATTAATATAAGTATTGAATAACCAGTTTTATATTTTTAAAGTTCGATAATAGTCTCCCAAATAAGTTTTGTATTTTTTGTTCTTTCAGAATTATTAAACTCCAAAGTATCCAAATGGATTTTTAGTACTTCAAACACTCTCAAAACAATTCTCAGTTCTCAATTTTCAAAATACTTTTCAGAAAAGTAAAAATACAAAACTCTCCCAAACAAACTCTAGGTTTCTTCAAATAAGGAAACTGCTCCAACAAGTGACCACAAATTCCAAGGTCACCAAGGTCAAGGTGGGTGCCTCAACCACCATGAAAGCGACATCTCAAAGTGCTTTTCCAATAACTGAAACGCCCCGACCCGTATTTTACCAACTAACAGTAATTACCGAACAACAGTGCCGACATATGGCACAAACAGTAAATACAACAGGAAAATCCGGCCCGACGGCCCATTGATAATATCATGTCACCCGACCTCGGGTACAACAGTATCAATATCACAGTGGAAGCAATTTTAATAATCACAGCAAAAGTATGAATCGACTCGATGTAAGACTATGGATCCAGATCCGTCAGAGGAGATGCCGCAGCCTGCCATGATGTATACCTGCACAAAGAACAACGTAGCCTGCCGATGGGGCAGGTGAGGGGTGAGATTCTCCATAATCTCACCGACACATAACCCAAGATGAACAACATAGCATATACCTAACAGTCAAGAGCACATCAATACGGCATACGAGTAGTGAACAAAATACTGAACAGATACAGTCATAAAGAACAATGCGGACTATGCAAATATCCACCCCATCGACTATGTAATGCACTGACCATCTAATACTGACTGTACCATACACTAGTGCCCGACCAGGACACCTCAACTCAACTACGTATTGGGTAACCGACCCAGTCTCAACAGACTATACAACACATATTCTAGTCCTGACAGACTATACTCAACAGAGGTTCCTCTTCGTATGATAACATACCATTACTGTGCTTGCCGATCATCTATCCCGATACCAAACAAAGCAATCTCAAAATCACGTGAGCCTCGCTCACCGGGTAGCCGGCAACCTGCATGGACCATACCCAATCAACATCACAAACAAGTCCCCGGGTAGAATCACAACACAACACGGAAACAGCAGTCACCACAGCAACTCGTAACCACAATAATAATCCTCATTAAGCTCGATCTCTGGATATCGACATACCCTTAGAAATAACAATCATCCAACCGTCGACCGCAGCCGACAACCAATACATCTCAATATCAAGTCACAACTGTAAGTGATACTCATCTGAAAACCGTCAATAAAAACCGACAACATTCAACTAACAACTGGCAACCGATGCCTACAACATTAGTCCACACATGACCAACGACAACAACATACATCCGCAAGCCGACAACCGATGCTGACCACGACAACCAACTATACCGAGGACTGACAACCTCTCAGGGTATGATCATGAGCCATCGTGCATATGAATATTATACATCACAACCTACCAAAGGTAATATCAGCAACACACAGAACTTCACAACAAATATCATCGAATTTCACAAAAGATATCAACAATCATAGAATGCAATAGAACTTATGTAGTTCCAAAACCAACCATCCCGGTTATCACGGGTGGCATGACGTATATGCAGCCTCACCTGATACTCCTCTGAAGCCGACATACGGTTAAGCCTTGATATTCCTATAATATAACAACAGTAATCACTTATAATGCACAAACAAGATGATTATGCATGATGCCGGTTAACAGTTATTAGACGGCTTATCAGTTCTTTTTATTATTTCCATAATTATCTTATTCATTTCTGTGGAGGTTACTAATATTCTATTTTCCATCTGTTATACCAATCATACATAGGAAATTCAAATCATCTCGTGGTCTATTTAATACTACGAAGTGAATAATTTTTCATAAAATAACTATCCCCGACAAAATAATAAATAAATACGTATTCGTTTAGTAACCAATGATTATAAAATAGTGAAAGCGATAAATACGTCAAAATAGTATATGAATAATATACCCGTTAAATAGAAAATATCTCCAACGGTAAGAAATCACTATAGTCGAGATACGGCATAAGTAAACATTTATATACATATATATATATATATATATATATATATATATATATATATATATAAGATAATTTTAGATAGGGTGTAAGCGGTAACAAAATTAGTGGTCGAAATATTTTAACCTTTAATAAAATAAAGTCTTAGATAAATAATCAAAATAAATATTACATAATATTTACGGTAAATTAACAAAACATAGTTTATTCATAAAATAAGTTTTATACTGGCTATATATAAAAGTCTTATAAATACATGGTTACATCCAAATAAATTAATATCAATTTTAATCCATAAATTAAATCATAACTACTTAGTTGTGTATATATATATATATATATATATATATATATAGCCAAAAATATATAGTTATAATCCATAATAAAAATTATGGCCTAATATTATTTAGCCAACGAAAAAATCTATAGTAATATATATAAAAGATTAAAATGGTAAATAAAATAAGGTATGGTCCTATTTTTATTGAGCCCAGAAGAACGGAAATTAAATGTGATAGAAACGTAATAATAATATTAACTCAATTAAAGCAACTTTAGAAATTATGCCCGGAAGACCTTCACGTGCGTTTAGCCCATCGGGAAAGATAAAACAGCTCGGATTAATTAATTAAAAGATTTAATTAAAATTTAAATACTATGGGCCTTCTATTATAATTAGCCCAATCAAAATTAATAAAACTGAAATTAAATACGATGGGCCTTTCGCGAGCCCAGGTAAACGTAAATGAAATTAAACCAGAAATTAAATATTATGGGCCTTTTTAATAGCCCATTCAGAAAATTAAATAAAGGCATAAAATAAATAAACATAAATTAAATAAAAGCATAAATAAAAAGCAAAGCATAAAATAAAATATAGGTTAATGTTAATCAAGTTAATCAATTTTTAGTTGGCATCATTTTAAAGTCCGGGTCCTTTAATATCGTTCGGGTTCATAAAAGATGCATATTGATGGTCTAAGGCTCGGGTTTACCCAAAGGTCCATTCCCGGGTTCGCTTGAAAATACCCGAGACATCGGAAGCTCGCCGGATTCCGGCAACCACTGTTCACGGCAGTCATCAATCCATCCAACGTCCTCTGTTAAAGTGCGTCGCCCATCCAAGCATCCAGTCCACCGCACCGAACCACCACCGAACCCAACACTAACACCATCATCATCCCCATGGCCACGCTCCGGTGACCGGTGTTCCACCACACGGCCACATCCACCAACCAAAGCACCAACACCCACACCCACAGCAACCCCACAATCGACATCAAGCCCACACACATCCACCTCGGAAATCAACCAAACACAGACCCACAAACAACGAATTGAACCAAATCAGCCACGAACCTTAGCTAATAAAATAAAATAAAACCAAAAGAAGAGAAGGAGAGGCGCAGCCAAGACTCACCCAGCCTTGGTGTCATCTTGGTGGAGGAGGGAAGAAGGATGGAGGCGCGTCGGCTCACCCACAGCAGCGGCAACGTGAGTTACAGAGGAGAGGGAGAGATCGGACGGCTCATGATTCGCTGCTCTTGTCGGCGGCGAGCTTTGTCTCTTCTCGGTGGTCTCGAGCTCAGCTCAGCTGGCGGCGGTGGTCACGAGCAGAAGCAAGGGTGGCGATGGCGGATTTGGGAAGTAGGGGAGGTCTAGAAGCAGGAGGCGTTTCTGGCAGCAGCGAGGCGGAAGAGAATAGGGGCGAGGAAGAGGAAGCTGATGGGGAAGGAGAAGGGAGCCGGGATGATGGGTGTAGAGGAGGGCATGAGAAAATGGGGAGAAGAGAAGAGAAGATAAAGAGGAGGAAGGGAGGAAGAAGACAAGGGAGAAAAGATGGAAAAGAAAGAAAGAGAGGGAAGAGGCCGATGTGAAGAAAATCGTGGGCGGCAGGGAGAGGAAAAAGAGGAAAGAGGGAGAGAGAAGAAGAAGAGAAAAGAGAAAAAGAAAGAAAAGAATGGAGAAAAGAAAAGAAAAGGAGAGTGGCCACGTGGCAAGCCACGATTGGCCGGTCCGGATTTTCGTGTCGGGATAACGGAATCGCAGCGGTACTCTCGTCTCTACAAATTTTCGTCCTGAGTCCGAAAATACAACTTAGGCTCGGAAAATCCAATTTATTCCCCTGAGCGTTTCCCAAGTCTCAGAATTGAAAACCGAGGCTTGGTAAGCTGTAAAGGATGCTTGGAAATCCCGAGTAACCTCAGAATTAAATTCCAAGGCTCGGTTAACGAAAGAAACTCCAAAACGTCGTATATCCTCAGCGATCGAAACGAAACTCGGTTACTCCCGATAAAACTCGGAAAACTTGGTGCGGTAGAATTCTCGATTTACAACGATAAAATTTTATTTACCGTTGTAAGAGTTACAACAACTCTGTAAAATCGCAAAAATTTTTACCCGAGTCGTTACAATAACCCTATTCCACTTGCACAAACACCTATTTCACTAACTCCAAACTCCAAAGATCTTGTTTGATTTAGGTGTTTAGAGAGTAGAATAAAATAATCGTGACCAATTTATACTTTTTATATTAATAATTATCAATTTTTAGAAAGTAATCATACTATACATTATTATAACCATGTGTATCGGACATGCGGAAATATATATATATATGTTAACTGGGATAAATTATTTTAGTTTAACGAGATTATGTAAATTCCAATATGTCTTTTCATTTTAATACCTCAATATTATTGTTTTTTTTCCCTAAAGAACTTAATTAATTATTTATAAAATTAACATATCCAGTATCACTGTCAGCTATAAAATGAGTTTGGTTGAGCAAAGAAATTATTAGACTAAAATTATTTAATTTTTTTTTTGGAATCATTTTTTATTAAACAAAGAAAATGCACACGGGCCATTGCCACGTAAGGCATATTTTCTTCATAAATGTATATCGATGGGGAAATTATTGATGTACAATTTTCCAGTCAAGTATGACGATTGGCTTTATATAATTTAAATTTTATAGTATTAGGAAATGATTCAAATTTATGGTAATTTGCAAAAAAAAAAAAAAAAAAAAGGAGGGCAGGGGACATGCACTTTCCTTTTTACTCCTTAACTCTGCTCCACCAACTTTACGCTTTGCCTTAAAGCTGCACTTTCCGTTTTGTGTTTCTTCTTCATATATGCTATACTATAGCTATACTACTCCTGCGGTTGCTACTGGAATTAAATAATCCTCTTAGCCAGCCAAGCCATTGAAACTCTACCCTGACAATTATTATTAATGGAGCGAAAGGCGGTGGTGTTGTGCAGTGTGGTGGGGTTCTTGGGGATATTATCGGCCTCTACTGGCTTTGCTGCTGAAGCCACCAGGATTAAGGTCTTAATTACATTTACTTCCTTCCTCTTCCATCGTTTCAAGTCATACGCCACTATTTCTTTGTTTTACCCACAATAATCATCTGGGTTTCCTTCCAAAAATAGCTCCACTGTTTTTGGTTTTTTTTTTTTTTGGTTTTTTTCATATGCATACATCAAAGATCATTGCAGAAGGCTTCACCATAATTAATTTATATATCCACTAATCTATTCTGTGTGTGCTACTGGGGTGCACTGTCTGCAGTGTGCCCTCCTCTGTACGCTTGTGCCTCTTTAATGATTTAGAATTTTGTGACAGATTAGTTACTTATTGCAAAGAGAATGATCGTTAATGTTGCTCAACGTTTTCTTGTGTTACTGTTAGACTATGTATTAATTAAGGCTCTCCACTCCAGAAATACTCCTCCTGCTTGGGTGTAAGTAAATTAATTAATTAATGCATTGAGACAGCAGTTTGGTAGACACAATGACATGCAAAGAGCTGATGACAACAGAGTAAAACTCTGACCAAGTTTAACAATGCCTTTCCTACTCTCTGCTCCCTCAACCCTCTACTGTGTTGTTCTTCCTTTTTTAAAACTAAAAAGAAAACATTATTTAACAGAGCATCCTGATTAATTTTTTGGTTTTGCGTGTGTGGGTCTATGTTGGATAAGCTACGTACATTTGCAGTTAAGAGTCTGGTGTTGGTCTTGACCATGTTGCTTGAGCCCTTACTTCAAACAGCTGCTGTGTTCTCTAGCACCTAACTATGTTGATATATATGGATTCTCGACTTTAGGAACGGAGCTAAACCTTCTCTGCCTTTCTCCATCTATGTTCTGTGATTGTGGTGATCCCTCTTCATACCACCTTATGTTTCCAAAACTTGCCTTCAGCGACTTGTAATGACCATTAATCATGCTTCTCAAGAGAGGCTAATTAATAAATTATCTGGTTGTTTGATTCGCCATTGCAAACTTCTGCTCCATGTCATATGCTTTCGCCTAATCATTGCAAACTAATGCCCCACTTCACTTCGCCGTTGGTACTAACTCTCTGTATTATCTTATGATGCCCACGTCTGAAGCCTTCCCTAACAAGACATGCTTCATTTCTAGCGGATGAATGTGTGTATATATATATCTCCACTCCATGAACACTTATTGTCAATAAAAAAAAAAAAAAAGAAAACTCCATGAACACTTAATCCGTCTTTGCATTGCATTCTCTGATTCATCCAATATACATACTCTGCTGGTTGCTGTATTTTCCTGTGTCCTCCTAGCATATCTCTATCTGCTTCTCTTTCCCATTTTTCTGAGCTGAGCTTCACTTGTTAGGCAAACATACTCACCACTTTTTACAAAGTGTCTTGTGTTTCTCCTTGTGTTGTTATCAGGGTTCTGAGGTTCAGTTTACATCTGCCACTCAATGCACGTATCCAAGGAGTCCAGCGTTAGCGCTTGGCTCAACTTCAGCTGTGGCGCTTATGGTGGCTCAATTAATTATCAACGTAGCAACTGGGTGTATTTGTTGCAAAAGAGCTCCACATCCTTCAAACTCAAGTTGGACGATAGCATTAATCTGCTTCGTTGTTTCCTGGTAACGTTCCACCTCCTGGGGTAAACATTTTTTACTCTTCCGTTGTGACCTTGTTAGTGTGAAGAAGAACAAGTCATTGGTTCCACTATCATTCGTCACTGCGTTTTCAACCTTGATTGTACAATAGCACATAGCGTGGCATGAGATAATATCTGTTTGTTCTCTCTGACCTCTTGGTTAGGACAATGAATGGTTACCTGTTCTCAGAACGGTAAAGTAGATTGGGTCTAGTATGTTAACTAAAAATCCAACTCAATATCAACTAATAGCGTTTCGATCAATTCCTTTTGCTGAATATTTTGAAATTGGGCAAAGATAGTTGGAGCAGGTGGTATGGGTTATGATACAATTCTGTATCCTACCACCGAAAGGGAATTGCCTTGTCTGGTTAGGGACTTGTTGGTGAAGGTGAAGGGCGAATGCAGTCTAGTTGTACATCAAATACTTGTTGCACGCTTGCAATAAATTTGGTTGTTGGCTGCAGTGCGGTTGGTCAAATTTGTCTTAATTGTCATATTTAACCACAACACAATAGGCCAGGTTGGTTATTTTAACATGAGCAGTAGTCGTTTGGTTGCTACAGTCTTTCTTGACTTGTATTTCTTACCAAAATGCCTGCCCGGCTGTGGTCATGTTTATGTTTATGTAATGTTAGGTGTTATTGCAGGTTCACATTTGTCATTGCATTTCTCCTGTTGCTAACCGGTGCTGCCCTCAATGATCGACATTATGAAGAGAGTAGGTATTTTGGCAGTTATTACTGCTATGTGGTAAAGCCCGGAGTGTTTGCCGGGGGTGCTGTATTGTCCTTTGCAAGCATCACACTTGGGATTCTCTATTATTTCACCTTGAACCCAGCAAAGCCAAGCGGTGATCATTGGCTCAATGCTCCTGCTTCTACTCAAACCGGAATAGCCATGGTACAGCCCCAGTTCCCACCCCAGAGCACCCAAGAACCTGTCTTTGTTCACGAAGATACATATATGAGACGACAGTTCACTTGAATACTTATTTTCTCCAACCTAAAGTCTTGGATTCTTGTCCCATGAATTGCTGAGTCCAGGTTGGTATCGGCAGCAGCTGGCTCGTGGTGCTGGCAGAGGAGTGCATCTTCTTTTATTTATAAAAGAGCCTCTCCCTACTACTTAGTAGTAGTACTTTGGGTTTGTATCCGCGCTGTAAATGAAGGATTATGTTGCATATTAAGTCTTGCAAGCAACTGTACCCTTTTATTCTTAAAAAGCACAAGAATCCGAGTACAACAGGTTTCAAGCATAGCAGGAAATGCAATTAAGTACCCAGTGAAGTGGGCATTGCCTTTGCCTTGCTGCCTTACCCCCAATCAGCAACTTAATTTGCTATTCTTTTACAAAAACAGATGGAGATGTTTATAGAGATCAGCAATAATGTGGAGGAGGGGAGTATTGAATTGTAAGGGTGAGCAATCGGTACGGAACGGTATACTGAGCCGATTTTTTTATCGGTACGAGAATACCGAGGAGACCCTCCTACCGACCGAACCCTACCGTGCAGAAAATTAGGCCAGACAAAACACTGATCTGGTGGGTCGGTATACCGCAAATACCGTGCTGCTAACTAAGTAAATGAAAGAAATAGAAAAGATCTGTTTTCAACATAAATAAATTGCAGATTCAATGGGTAAAAGGAAATTTTAATTTTAATTCTGCTTGTCCGGCTAAAATTACCACCATGAAATCTAACCAACAAATACAATAAATCTCAATTAAAACATTTCTTCTGTCATTCCTTTCAGTTTCATTGCGCATCAAAAGCAACAGTTACTCAATAGTTGCGAGATTGAACACATTATAATGTATCTTGGATAAAGTGCTTTCAACATGGAAATTTATTTTACCGGATTAGTAGTTCATTTTATGGTTCTCAAGTTAATTCAATTAAGTTTAACAAGGTTCGTGACACATCATATTTGTGATTAGGAGAACAAAAAGCTTTTATTTATTGCATGAGATTGAGAAATAACAAAATGACCCTTGGAGGGTGAAACAAAAATAATGGACTCGATCCTAAGATTAATGGTTTCATTCCACCCTTTGCGTAACATGTCTAAGCATCCTTCTCTATTTTCCGTTCGATCTTATCCGAATACACGAGCTTCCTTTGCGGCTGTAGTGGCGTGGCAATGACTTCCTCCGAACGGTCTTCATGAACCTCAATTCCAATCATATCCCCGTCACTCACTAGTTCATTCTCCTTCTCCTTAGTGCCCAAAGCCTCATCTTGGTTCGTTTGTTCATTGGTCTCTGAATCATCGTCCCATTCTGTAAGTAACCGGGCATGCAAACTTGATAAACAAAATGCAGCGGAAAGTCCCGGAACTCATGGAGGATCCATGTGAAACAGAGTAAACCGAATAACAAAATTTCGTACCTGGTTTGGTTGAGATCTTTCACTCAACTGATGATACGAATCAGCAAGAACCGGACAGAAATCTGACTCCTCTACGGTATCCACACGAACCGTTGATGACTGCTAGCAACCGTCTCACGATCACTAACTCGAGCACTCTCGAACCGCAGTGCTAGCTGCAGAATTTTCGAGAGCAAGAGAGCCTAGAGTGTTTTTCTCACAACTCTTGTGAATGTGTTTGTGTGTTGAGCTCTCATAATCTGCTCATGCTTCACACTCTTATATCCATCACATATATGTTTACATGTTAGTTAATATAGAAAATGGCCAACCAATCATACATACATCTTATCATGCATAATTGTGTTTTCCATTATCTATACTTTAGTCACAATCATCTACATGATCATGTCTCCACTAACTCAATTATATATATCAACATATATATAAAACAATACATCTTTTCATGCCTTTGGGATAATAATTCAGGTTCAATAATTCTGGTAACTATTGAACCGAACCAACCCAAACGACCCGGTCCAACCATGGTCTAACCACTAGCTCAAATACCTGATCGAACCACGGTCCAACCATGGTTTAATCACGGTCCAACCATGGTTTAACCACCAGCTCGCATCAACAGTTCTAACTGTGTGACCCTGTAGGCACTTGTAACGTTTGGCAGTAATTGTAAACTCATTTACAATTATAAACAATGAGCGGCGTCTAGCAACACATCATTGCTACCCAAACGACAAGATCAGTACTGATTCATTATGCCTCGGAACATGTCATCGTCCTTTCGTCACATTATCAAGATTAAACACGAGACATGGAATAAGTCAATCTCGTATATGTTTAATCTAAGTTTCTTGATCTCCGAGTTAACTGTGTAAAACGGATACTAATGATATCACCATATCACATAATCCGAGCATGGCCATGCATTTACAGTTCAACTCTATCAAGAGGCCCAACTGATAATATACCCCATTATATGGGTTGGACGAATTCCATCTTGATCATACAAAACCCACTTCACATTATATCATATACCCAATGATTACACTAAGGTCTACTCAGTTACGAATAGCCAAGAGTAATATCAAAGTATATGACTCACATGTTGGGAACCTTGATGATCTCAGGTCTAAGGACAATACATATAAGAACCACTAATGACAATCATATAACGTTCCATGTAGTGTTCTTATGTCGGGTCAGTCCAGACCACAAGTTCTCTAACTTGTACCCGTATGTAGAATTCATATCTCATATAATTCTCAACATACGCTAGTCTTAATTTATTATTGCAACCCATCCATAATAATAATCGACTAGGGACAATTCAAGAATATAAAATATTCTAGGGTTATAAATATGTGCAAGTGTTTATCACATAAATATATTTATTGGAATAACCTTAATGTATATACATGACTATATACAATCATCCAATGATTGGCTTTTGGGCATATTACACTAACACATTCGTCCGAATCACCGCCACCCTCCACGTCTCTCACATAGTCCTCGAATTCCTTGGTTAGTCGTATATTCTCTTGAGTGAGGAGAGCTTGTTTAAATTGAATTCCTCTCATCACTTCTTCGAATACACCATATTGCCCCATCACTTCTCGAAACTGCTTCATGGTCACTTGAGCGTATGCGTCACCACGATTCCTCGGAGGATTGTTTCTTCCAGTTCATTCGTCATGGTCCTAAATCGAAGTTACTCCTCTTTCTCTTGATGTAGAGTGCGCTCCTCCCACTTTGGTTGCTTATCCTTCTTCATTGGGGTATTTTCCGGGGTCATACCTTTATGTCAATACTCATAGCTCGCTTGCCCTAATTCTTAAACATGGGTCACTGTCAAGTATGGAAGTGGAATTCAAGATCTCGTTGGATGGGTTCAAAAGACGTGCCATTCATTAAAGAAGGATTCAGTTTCAAAGAGGTGTGAATGAGTATTGATTCCCGACTCGGTGTATTTTGTTTTCAAAATCATACAGTATGCTATGGAATATGCAATCCTAATTCCGGATTCATGAAGCAAAAGGGCATCTACCCAGATTTCCAAAAATACTTACAAATCGATGGTTTCTTTAAATGTCTATCTATTAAAACAATGGAGATTACCTACACTTTTTCTCTTCCCTCACAACTAGTGCATGCTTGCAATTCGAATCCATAACAACAAAACATGACACATAAACACAAATAAACACAAAATACGCAAATACACGTACCACGTAGCGTGAGGTCGCGGGGCTATTAACCCCTATCATTACCAAGTGGCGAGAAATAGGTTCCCTCAAGCCGCTAACCCCACAGGACGATATGTAATGGACTTGGATCCCCTTACCTTCTTAATGTAGAAGCTTCAAACTTAATTCATGAATGTAGGGCATGCACATGACAAGCAAAGAGGCATGCTATGATCAACGATTGCACAAAATTTTTTGAACCCTCTATATCCCCAGTGGAGTCGCCAACTGTGAGTACCCGACTCAAAATTAATTGAGCCTCTCACCTTATTCTTAGACCTTTTTAAGGGTCAATCCAACATCAATGAAGTCGCCACCCAAATGTTATTATATGGCAAATTTCAGGAAAAAACCTTACTGAGGAATCAATAACTTCATAAGGCAACAAGTCATAGCGAACCAGAGACGTTGGATTCGGGGATTCGTCATAGATGGGAAGGTGTTAGGCACCCATCTATGTTTGGGGCGAACTCATGTGCAACTGATAATCAAAAGCATGCCTTATGCAACAAAAACAAAAAAAATAAACGAAAAGAAAAGACAAAATCGAAAATAAAACATAATTGAGCTTGAGATTCCACCACTACAATCTGCCTACGTATCCCGGCAACCGGGTTCAAAGCTCACGTAGTTCTTACAAGGCATCATACAACAGTGAAAGCATTAGTAGCAGCAGCATCATCCTAATCAGAAAATAAAGATTAGAGTTTAGCGTTACCTCCTGTAGCCCTCCTCTAGCTCCTTGCGATTGGATGTTTTCTAACCTGACTCCCTTCCCACTCCTTAGCTTAATTTTACATCACAATAAATTGCAATTTAAATACAGAAGATGGCCGAATTAGCTTTTGGCGTCAGCAATAAAGTTGTAGATCTCCGTCTTAGCTTTCCAAGAGCACCAAAAGCGCAGTAATCCGACTCTTACAGCTCCAGATATTATCAATTTACTAAGACTACACGCACCCAGGATTTCTACTCGGGATCACAACCTCTTTGCTACCGGAATTGCCTCCAACCTACTTCTTCTTGCTCTCCTCTTGTTCTCTACTTACTGCCATCTCTTTGCTTCTCCTCTCTATGAAATTCCTCCAGAATAACAATTCAAACAAAGATTCATAGGCTTAGAGAAGAAGAGTTTCTCCAAGCACCTATGCTTATTGTAAATAGAAAAGAGAAGAATAATGTGTGTCTAATTGTGTGTAGGGGAGGTCTAATTATAATGTTCAGGGTCTCAGGGGTTGTCCTATTCATCCAAAGGCCGAGATTGAACCCCTAAATCTGACTGTTAAGAGTTAGTATCAAGAAAAGAGGAGAAAAGAGAAAAATTGCTGAAACTGTAGCGATGACCGCCCAGCCCTTGGCGGTCATGTCGTGACGACCGGCGTAGGCCGACGGTCTTCCCTCCTTGACCGTCGGAGCCTAGCGGTCATGTGTCCATGACTGCTGGGTTCCGGGTACAGTTTTTATTTTTTTTTCCTTTTTTTGCACTTTTCCTCTTTAATCCGACTTCTACTTGTTTTCCACGCCTCCTAAATTGTTCCATGACAAAGAAACACTCCTAACTTGTCTCCCAAACCCACATTTTTCCTATTTGTCAAATACACATCAAAATTTGACTCTTTTCTACTCCTTTTGTCATAAAAATACAGAATAAGAAAAAAATATATTTTAGTTCCAAAATTCCACAAAAATTAGAATTAAAATTGGCTGCAGGTAATGTGTCAATATGGGCTTCGATTGCTTGAGGGTCCATATCTTATTAATATGGACTTTAAATTTATTCTTGACCGAAAATTAAATCATCTCAATAATAATGGGCTAAAATAAATAAAAAGGCAAAACAAATAAAATACTTATATTGTATTAATTCAAACGTACCTCTAACATATTTTAACCCAGGATTAAATCTTCTCAATAATTACCAAGTAAAATATATTAAATGCCCAAATCAACAAAATATTCATGGATCAAATTTGGGTGTTCACATCATGGAACTCTGGAATCTTCATCTTGATAGTGCCTACATCTTTGTCAATACGAACTGCTCCATCATCTTCTCTGTTTAAGAATGATCTATTAAGGAATTTGGGCCTGTAGAAGCCAACTGCGCCACCTTCACGGCTTCCATCACCACGTTCTCTGCCTCTAGCTGGTAGTCTCTGGTTTACTTCTCCAAATTGCTCCTCCAATTCGGCTTCATCATCCTTAGAGTGAGCAGCTTGATCCTATTCTCCATCTCTTACTTCTTCTCTTCTTATTAGCGAGCCAACACTTTGAGATAATCCTTGGACAGTTTGCTCTTACCTCTCCATTCAGTTACTCAATTCTTGCCCTTGTCAATTTATTCTAGCATTCATCTCCCTTAGGCTTTCTCTGAACTCCCTAAATTGAGTATCCATCCTGTCAAAGTACTCCTTCAGTGTCGCCATAATAGCTGGCTTATCTTGCTCATTTCCACTTCCACTAGACATTATTAAATATTGCAAAAAACTTGTTCGTAATAATAATTTCTCACGTGTATCCCTCATGTGTATTCCCTCTTGGCAATAGATATCACACTCAACCTTTTACCACTCTTGATCCTCTCACAAATTTTTCTTGTCCTGATCAAAATAAACAAGCCAAGCAAATAAACCTGAAACGTTAATTCACAGAAAGACAAAGAAACCCTAAAAGAAAGAAAGATAGGTTAAACAAATTCTAGAGGCAAAATAGACTCTAAGAAAGAAAGAAACTCATTCACAAGAACAAAATAATAATATATGTGAATGATTATTGGCAAAATTGAGCAATTATGAAACAAGAATCATCCAACACAATAATAAGCACTAAATCGACAAGTAAAGAAAGAACATAACTAGAATTGACAGAAAATTTTGTAGGTCTTCTCCTGTACAAAATCGACTAGCAAGCAACTCAACCAAACAATTTCTAACAGTTTCCAATCAACCACTTCAGCCAATCGAACAATAATTGACTAAATCAATTTGGCCCCTTTTCAATTTCCTGCAAGAAAAACTTGATCTTGCAATCCAAACAATATGAACCATCAATTCCAAGAAAACCCCAACCAATTCGATAAGCTCTCTTTTTCTTTTCTCTTTTCTTCTTTTTTTTTTTGTATTATGTTGACAGCAACAATTAAACAAAATCGACTATTTTTTTTAATACATATGTCGACAAGGGTAGAAAACAAACGACCAGGAATTGAAACTAATGTAACGAATTAAAGAAGCCACGAATTGAAACAACCAACAAAGATACAAAGGATATGATTGAATGAAACTGTGCTCCGCTACCAAAAGATGATGCGGTAAAACCCTAGAACCAGCTAGAATCACCTTCGGATCAATCAAAAGTCCTTGACCTCAACTTCAATCAAACTGAAAACAATCATCTCTTGTGTATTTAGTGTTCAATCAATCTATGTTTTTCTAGATCTAAAACCTATCAATCAAGGGCGGATATAGGGGGAGCAAGCAGGGGCCCTGGCCCCCCCTAGGATTCCGACATATACATATATAGTAATAAAATGAACCAAAGTTGTATGTGGTTTAGTGGTTAAGTGTGTTCAAACCCATCCAGTGATCATGGGTTCGAGGCTTAGCTCACCCATTTTTGCATTTTTTCCTCCAACAAAACAAATTACACCACATAATATATATATTTGGCCCTCCCTAAAAATTAAGTAGTTAAATTTGGCCCTCCCGAAAAAAAATTTCTAGATCCGCCCCTGCTATCAATAACTCAACCCTCACATGTCGCCATCATCAAGAATGAGATCTAAAATATAAAAAACAATTCAAGCACACAAAACCAAAAGACATGCCTGAATAATTATAAAATCCTAAGAGTAATTGGCTACATTCCAATCCTAGATCAAAGATTAGTTCCTCATAAAAATAATTAAAAACATCTTAGCACAAGAATTCATCATGAAATCAAACAACCAAAAAAACGAGTATAGGGAGAAGGGAAGTCGGTTGGCTATAGCGTGTAGGTGTTCACATGGACTTTGCAACTCCTCTTGTGTAGATCTCTATGCTTCTGAAATTGATGATTTTATGACTCTAACTCTTCAGTGTCTTGCTGGAAAAGGTTGAACGATTGAGGGGAATAATCTTTTAACTTGTCTAGGGAATCGACACCACCGAGAGGATTCAAAAGAGAAAGAATTTAAACCCTACTAGTACATTTGACCTAAAATTTTAAACAATTTGGCAGAGCTTTACCCTTTGAACTCCAGCCCTCTAAAAATATCAACCTTAGGGATTCTTTTATGCTACTATTTATGACTTTAGGCTGATTTGGGGCTCTAACTTTGAATATAAAATTCTTGACTAGCACACCAAGGTAGAATGTTTTTTCTGTTTTCAGACCAAAATTTTGCCTCTTGTTTTCTGACCCTTCAAAGACGGAATTGGACTTTAGGAAAAACTATAAAGTTCTATATTGAAATGCCCCGACCTGTATTTACCAGACACAGTAAATACGTGCCGAAACTATTCTTATTGATAGAACAGACAGTACATCGTAGTCAAATACTATACAACATCAAATCCCAAATACAATTGTATCACCAATACATCACCTGTCACCCATACTCGGGGACTATTATTTAAGCAACACACTTCAAAGCTCAACAACAGCAGCAGAATACATATGATACAGCAACAAAGGTAATATAGAAAAGCAGCAACATAACAACATGTATAATACAGCAGCGGAAGACTTGTATGCACACGCAGCGGAGATATGGATCCGGAGTCAGGTGGAGAAGAATACAGCAGTCATCGAACATCGTACCTGTACTACGATCAAACTCCACCTACGTGATGAAACCACGCAGGCGAGGGGTGAGTCCGAAACGCTCACCGGTGCATTTAAGCACAATCATGGATAAACAACAATATGCAACAACCATAATACTTTCGAAGAAAATACCAGCAAAAGATATATCGGAGATTCAACCAATTCATGACTAAGCCAGGGCTAAAAGAATATTTATTATTATTACCAATTTTATCTTTCGGGGCCCTGTCACTGGACAAGCTAGGGTCGTACCTGGTTATCAACTAATTCCGGATGCCAGGCCAAACGTAACCCGGGATCAACAACCCAATAACAACATCAATCCGGGATCAACATCCCAATAACCAAACCAAACCGGGATCAACATCCTCAAACAAAGAAACCGGCCATGACACCAAAGAACAAGCCTTTAACCATCTAGTCGTACCACTACTTTCCACGTGACAATAAAATCACCATCTCAAATTCAATTCCAATTTCCAATTTCCTTTTCTCAATTATCCAAATCACAGTTCATTCCAATTATCCAGTCCATAACACAGTCTATCAACAACAACAACAATATCCATAGCAGTCAAATAACCAACAATGATCATCTCAACAGTTCAATCAAACAACAAAGCACAACCAAGTATTACAAGCACATATCATGGGTTATCCATCCTCACCTTAGCCGATTATCAGTTATGGAATTGCTTAACTAATTCCAAGTCAGGTTCCTTAGGAAACTACTCGTTATCCACCCCCTCAATCCGGGTCGGGTGACGCGGTGCAGGTCACGGCAGAAGCAAGGCGGCGAGTAGGCGACACGAGCGGCGGAAAGTAGAGTGCGACGAGGAGGATGAGGCACTGGCGTGACGATGGAGGCGGCGACTGTTGGCGGGGCTTGCTGCGGTGGTGACGAGTGGCAGGGAGGAAGGGCAGCCCGTCGGTTTCTCAGCTGCCGGCGGCGCGTCGGGCGGCGGGGTCGAGCGGCGAAGGCTGCGTTCGAATGGCGACGGCGCAGAGATGACGATGGTGTGGGAGGTGATGTGTGCGGGGCGGAGATCGCTACCGTGTGAACAGTAATCAGGGGAGGGGGAGAAGGTGACGGTGATGTGGCACCCCCTGATTGGTTGAGGTGTGTGTTTGTAGGTTTTTCTTCTTTTTTTTTTTCTGGCTTTATTTTACTGGCTGTTTGTGGTTACAGGGGAAGGAAGTGAACTGAGTTTTGGTTACAGGTAGAACGAAGAATACTGATTTTTAATAGGCTGCAGAGAAAAGATAGAGATAAAGGCTGTGTGTGCATGATACTGGTAAAGCACGAGTATCACAGGAAAAGCAAGCACGGGCGATACAGGAAAGAGGCGACGGCAGCCTCAAATATGCATTATTGTGCAGCATATGAGGCGGGTTCTGTCCGGACCAGAAAATAACCAATATACCCCCTTGACTTTATTTCTGATCCGTTATCTCGGGGATACACCTGACTTTTCTGAAGATTCCTTGACCCGAAAAAATTCGAACTTTGGTCCGTAAAATCCGCAGAAAAAATTTGGAACGCGGGACAGAGCTCGGTTTCAAAATCCGATGCCCGATTTACCATGAATTAATTATCCAAGATTAAAATCAATGGTAAATCACTATATAAAAACTTTTACGGTACTGGTAAAAACGCAAAAATTACCCGGGCTGTTACAGCCTACCCATCTTAAAAAATTTTGTACCCGAAATTCACTCTGACGCTGTGAACATGTGCGGATACTGAGAACGTATGTGCTCCTCGACTTCCCATGTAGACTCGTTCGCAGAGTGCTTGCTCAACTTAGCCTTTACCATCGGTATGATACGATTCCTCAACTGCCTGACCTCTCGGGCAAGAATCTGTTCTGGCATCTCTGTATACGTAAGATCCTCTATGACCTCAACATCTACTGTAGTAACCACATGGCTCGGATCAGATCTGTACCTCCTCAATATGGAGACATGGAACACATCATGGATCCGTGACAACTCCTCGGGTAAAGACAATCTGTATGCCAAGGGTCCAACCCTTTCCACGATCTCATACGGCCCGATGTACCTGGGGCTCAACTTCCCTCTTTTCCCGAATCTAATAACTCCCTTCCATGGTGCAATTTGGAGGAAAACTCTTTCTCCCACCTTGTATTCCATCTCACGTCGATGCTTGTCGGCATAACTCTTCTGTCGGTCCTATGCTGCTCTCACACTCTACTTAACTGTCTGAATCTTGTCAACTGTCTGCTTAAACAAATCTGGACCCATAATAAAATGAAGACCTTCTTCATCCCAAGATACTGGACTTCTACACTTCCTTCCACAAAGAGCTTCAAACGGTGGCATCCCGGTGCTGGAAAAGAAACTATTGTTGTAGACGAACTCTGCCAGAGGCAAGTACTGATCCCAACTCCCACTGAAGTTAAGAGCACAAGCCCTTAGCATGTCTTCCAGCATTTGAATAGTTCTCCCTGACTGTCCATCTGTCTGAGGATAAAACGCGGTACTGAAGCTCAACTTCGTTTCCAAAGTTGCTTGTAGACTCTTCCAAAACGGTGATGTGAATCTCCGATCTCTGTCTGAGACTATGGACTTAGGAATTCTATGTAGCCTCACAATCTCTGCAGCATATAGCTTCGCTAACTTTTCCAGGGTGTCCGTCTGTCGGATGGGAAGGAAATGGGCTGATTTTGCTAACCGGTCAACGATAACCCAGAAAGCATCATGATGTCTCCGAGTCAATGGTAATCCGACCACAAAATCCATGGTGATCATCTCCCATTTCTACTCTGGCACTGTCAATGATCTCAACTTTCCCGCTGGAGCCTGATGCTCGGCTTTCACTTGCTGGCAAGTAATACACTTAGCTACATACTCGGCTACATCTTTCTTCATGCGCGGCCACCAGAAATGGCTCTTCAGGTTCTGATACATCTTGGTGCTTTCGGGGTGCATAGCATACGGCGTTATATGTCCTTCTTCCAGGATCTGACTGCGCAGGTCACCAACACTGGGTATACATAGACGTTTCCCCAGCATCAGTGTACTATCCTCTGCTATGTGAAACTTGTCCTCTTTTCCACTGCGAACTGCTTCTTTCAGCTTGATCAAGTTAGGATCTCCATCTTGTAGTTCCACAATCCAGCCTCTCAGGTTAGACTTGACTTCGATATGGGTCAACAAGGCTCCTGTCTCATCTACTGAAAAATCAACTCCCATCTTCCTTAACTCGATAAGAAAGGATATCGAGTAGGTCGTGGAAGCATCTTCTGGTTGTCTCCGGCTCAAAGCATCAGCTACAATATTAGCTTTTCCAGGGTGATAATCAATAGTACAATCATAATCATTCAGTAACTCAACCCAACGTCTTTACCGTAGGTTAAGTTCCTCCTGAGTCATGATGTACTTGAGACTCTTATGATCTATAAAAATCCGGCATCTCTCTCCAAACAGGTAAGGTTGCCAAATCTTCAAAGCAAGGATCACTGCGGCCTTCTCTAGATCATGTGTCGGATAGTTCTTCTCATGAGGTCTCAACTATCTCGAAGCATAGGCAACCAATCGGCCCTCTTGCATCAAAACTGCTCCCAAACTAAGACCTGAAGCATAAAAAAATAGCACGTACACCACTCCTGGCTTAGGTACTGTCAAAACTGGTGTCGTGGTCAACTTCTTCTTCAGTTCATAAAAACTCTTCTGGCAATCTTCACTCCACACAAAGGCTTGTTCTTTCCTCAACAGCTTGGTCATAGGACTGGCTATCAAGCAAAAAACCCCGATGAACCTCCGGTAATATCCTGTAAGGCCAAGAAAACATCTGACTTCGGGTACCGTCTTGGGTGGCTCCCACTCTAGAACAGCTTTCACTTTGGCAGGGTCAACTATAATCCCATCCCCGGATACAACATGTCCAAGGAATGCGACTTTTTGAAGCCAGAACTCACACTTGCTGAACTTGGCATATAACTGTTTCTCTCGCAGCCTCTGTAGTTTTTATCGGGACTGTAAAAGCTTTGTACAGTAATTTACCTAATGAAATTAATCCTGGGTAATTATTTTAGGGTAAATTATGCACCGGATTCTGAAACCAACTCTTACCCCTCGTTCCCGAATTTTCTGCGGATTTTTCGGACCAGGGTTGGTATTTTTCGGGTCCAGGATTCTTAAGAAAAGTCAGGTATAACCTTAAAAGATCGGACCGAAAATAAAGTAAAGTGGGTATTTTAGTTATTTGCTGGTCCGGACAATACCCGGTTGAGAGTGCACCACACGCCTGCACCTCATTTTTCTCTCGTTCACACCGCTGCCCGCGTAGCTTCCTCTTCAACGTGAAGATGCTCCCGACAACCTTCTCCTTCCCTGAGAAGGAAGAAACCCAGCTTCTCCTCTACACCTCAGCTTTGTCTGCCTATAAAATGGCCTCACCATTCACGCTCGTCACCTGCAAAAAAAAAAAAAGCCATACCAATCTTCTCCTGCAATATTTTCAACACACCAAGCTGCCACCTTGCTTTTTCCTATACTTTTTTTTTAAAAAAAAAAAATACCAAAGGACCAAGCCACCAACATCAAAGAGCTCGTCCCCTTCAAACACCAGCACTTCATCTTCTTCAACCTTGCATCAAGTAGCCATTAACTCCATCACAGCTTTCTTGGTACTGTAGTGGTTGTCGTCACCGAAGAAGAACCCCACGGTACAATCGTTGCAAGGTGAGCCAACTTTGCTCCAAAATTTTCTTGACCACCATTTGTTCTCCTTCTTCTTTCCTGCGACGCATGCTGCTGTCCTTTGGAGCCATCGCTGACCACACCAAGTTGTAGACAAAAGAAAACCACTGCTTTGCTGCAAGGGTGAGTTAGTATCTCGCCAACCCTTTCTTTATATTTTTTTTTAAGGTTAATAATTATATTCCTAGCTTCTAGTGTCGGTGAGTACGAATAGAGTAGTGTTTGGGTTTTGGTTACAGGACCTTCGTGAGGAAATGGAGAAGACACGGGTTAATGATGCCAACATTAGATTAAGTGGGCCTGGACCTCTATAGATTTAAGTTCAGACCCTGGGCTTGGTCTGATCCACTTAATTTGGCCAATTCGTTTTTAATTAAACAAAACGATATAAACATATAAATATATTTACATAGTTATATATATATATATATATATATATATATATATATATATATATTTGGAACGTATATATATATATATGTAGTGATTATATTTCCGGTATAAAACGTGAATGATTTTTGGAGAAAGGATACATATAATTTTGAAAAGAGTAACTTCTATACTGGAATAATAATCGGGTATAATTAAGATATTATATTACCGGCCTATGTAATTAAATGGTGAATGATAATGATAACGGGGTTTACCGGGACGTAGACAAACTAGTTTAGGTTTTATTTTACGGTATAGCATCATTTGCATTTATGTGTATCTTATGTGAATATATGCCATTGTTTGCCATTTAGGAGCCGATAACGAACAGTATCCCGTGGAACCGGAGCCAGGACAATTTGAGGACTTTCAGGAGTAGGGAAATCGGCTAAGGTGAGGATGGATAACCTTTAGTATGTGGCACATGATACTGTATTTGTTTTTCTGTGATTATTTGCCTGATTGAACTACTGAGCCAATTGAGTTTAATTGTGGTATCATTGCTGTTATTGTTGGTTTGTTGATTGTGGATTTACCGATATGATGAGATAATTGGATAATTGGAA
Source organism: Turnera subulata (assembly GCA_028386065.3). Classification (NCBI taxonomy): domain Eukaryota; kingdom Viridiplantae; phylum Streptophyta; class Magnoliopsida; order Malpighiales; family Passifloraceae; genus Turnera; species Turnera subulata. Next base: position 86,956 of record JAKUCV010006582.1, read on the forward strand.
GTTGTGTTGACGACTTATTTGTCACTAGGAAAGTAGTGGTACGACTAGTTGGTTAGAGACTGTTTTGTGGTGGCTATGATCTGAGTTACTTGTGTTAAGCATGTCTATGCTTGGGATGTCTATCCCGTTACTATATTTTTGGGATGTCTATCCTTGGTTCTATATTTTTGGGATGTCGATCCCTGGATTGATCTAGCACCCGGAACATGTTAATAACCAGGTCTGACCCCTAGCTTGTCCAGTGACAGGGCCCCGAAAGATAAAATTGATAATAATTAAGCATTCTTTTGGTCTTGGTTCAGTTATTTACTAGTTGTTTCTCTGTTATGTCTTTTGCTGGAATTTTACTTCGAAAGTATTGTGTTTCCTACATATTACTGTTTATCTTTCGTCGGTGAGCACTTCGGACTCACCCCTCGCCTGCGGGGTTTCATCCCGTAGGATGAGTTGCTCGTAGTACAGGTACGTGGTTCGGCCAGCTGCTGTTTCTACTCCACCAGACCCCGGATCCATACCTCCGCTGCATCTCATTCTAAGTCTTCCGCTGCTGATATTTTATATGTTGATGTACCTTGTATTATATGTTTCTGCTACTGCCGTTGTGGTTTGAATAATGGTCCCCGGGATCGGGTGACAGATGTTGTATTTGAGATTGCTTGTATTGTATTTTATGATGTATGTACTATCTGCTACTGTAATAAGAATAGTTCTGGCACGTGTTTACTGTGTACGGTAAATACGGGTCAGGGCGTTTCATTTTGGTAGCGGAGCAGGCAGTAGGTCCTTAGGGTGATAATTGTGCTTGTTTGTTGCTTATATGTGCATAGTCTGGTCATTTCTTTGTCATAACATGCATGCATACTTCTTCATATAGGTACGAATGGATCCGGTGGGAGGAAACCAGCTTGCTGAGCAGCGTTTGGAAGATGACCAAGTATCGGTCGATCAGCCGCAACCGGTCGTGGGTGGACAAGTACCCGCGGTAGTACCAGGCGACACAACACAGATCATGCATACCATGGCGCAGATTCTGCAGCGTCAGGAAGCCAGGGATGCTCGTTTAGAGGCCAGAGAAGCCCGTGAATAGGAGAACCAAGGACCTGTTGAGGATCCTGTTTATACCAAGCTGTCTAAGCTAGGTCTTGATGCTTTCACAGGGGTTACTAACCCACAGGCAGCTGACAAATGGCTCCGTCAAGCTCACCGAGTGATGTTGAAGCTGAGATGCACCGAAGACAGGTGGGCTAGGTATGTTGCATCCATGTTCCGCAATGTTGCTGTGGATTGGTGGGATTCGGCAACACGTGACATGGCAAAACCAGTCACCATGCCTTGGGCACAGTTCACTGAGATGTTCCGGAGGAAGTTTGTTACCGATGTCTACCAGGACCAGCTCAAGCGTGAATTCCTGAGTCTGCGACAACGAATTGGACAGTCGGTGAACGACTATGAGATCTAGTTTGATCGTTTATCCATCTATGCATCGTAGTATGTGTCCACACTAGAGGCCAGATGCAAGCGTTTCTGGGATGGCTTGCGATCCTGCATCCAGACAGTCATGGGATGCAAGGTTTATGAGACTTACCAGGATATGCTTGCTGATGCCCTTCGAGCAGAGGTCATCTGGATGGGGAACGAGAGAGAGATGGAAGAGGTTCGAAAGAGAAAATTTGCACAGAATGCTGGGAATCAGAACAAGAGGTACCAGAATGCCGGTAACAGGTCAGGGTACGGACAGACCCAATCCATGCCAGTGCCCCAGGGTCGAGGCTACAACAACAATTGTGGGAGTTCATGGACCCAGCCTGGAGGGACTTCATCCGGAGACACTCACCCTAGACCTCCTCTGTCTAAGGTGAGATGCTTTGAGTGCAATGAATTTGGGCACTATCGGAATTCGTGTCCTAGGTTGGGAAGATCCGGAGTTCCTGTTCCTGCTCAAACCGTACAAGCATCAGTAGCCAGTGTACCTAGTGGCTCTGGAGTTGACCGAGGCCGTGGACGTGGAGCTGCTCCTACTCAGACACAGTTAGCCGTGAACCAGAGTGTAGCCGCTCCGAGGGCATTTGTGATCACTGCTGAGGATGATCCCGAGAATGCTGATGTTATTGCAGGTACCTTTACAGCTTTCGGTAGTATTGCATACACTTTGATTGATCCTGGTGCCACACATTCTTTTATCGCTCAGAGTTTTGCCATACAACATAGCTGTAAGGAAGAGAGTTTAGCAAGTCCGCTGAGGGTTAGATTACCCGCGGGCATAATGGTGAGATTAACACAAATGTGCAAGGATGTCCTCCTTTCTTATGATGATGAGGTTTTCTTAGCTCGTTTGGTGGTGATGAACATGGGGGGATTTGACATAATCCTAGGGATGGATTGGTTGTCAAGGTATGATGCCCTGGTGAACTGTCGGACTAAGGAAGTGCTGCTGACTTCCGATAATGGACGACAAGTTTTGGTAACAGGTATTAGGAGAGCTGCTGCAACGTGTAGCTTATCTGCTATGCAAGATTATGGAGCGAAGTCGCATGGTCCCGATGTTTTGTTGAACCACATCACAAGTGAAGATGTACGGGATCCTACCCCAGGAGATATATCAGTAGTGAAGGAGTTCCTTGATGTCTTCCCAGATGATTTGCCAGGTTTGCCACCTGAAAGAGAGGTTGAGTATACCATCGACCTGATGCCAGGAGTCACACCCATATCGATGGCTCCATACAGGATGGCACCAACAGAGCTTCAGGAGCTGAAGAAGCAGTTGGATGAGTTGTTAGAAAAGGGCTTCATCAGACCCAGTACTTCACCATGGGGTGCACCAGTTCTGTTTGTCAAGAAGAAGGATGGTAGCTTGCGGATGTGTGTAGACTACCGCCAGCTGAACAAGGTGACAATCAAGAACAAGTACCCGTTGCCTAGGATTGATGATTTGTTTGACCAGTTGCAAGGAGCCACTGTGTTTTCCAAGATTGATCTTCGGTCTAGGTATCATCAGATCAAGATTGCAGAGAAGGACATATTGAAGACTGCCTTCCGCACACGGTATGGTCATTTCGAGTTCACAGTGGTACCGTTCGGATTGACCAACGCACCAGCAGTGTTCATGTGCTTGATGCACTTGGTTTTGAATGAGTTTTTGGATAAGTTTGTTGTGGTCTTCATCGACGACATTCTTATTTACTCTAAGAACAAGGAGGAACATGAAGAGCATTTGAGGATAGTGTTACAAAGGTTACGGGAGAAGCAGTTGTATGCCAAATTCAGCAAGTGTGAATTTTGGCTTGGAGAAGTTTCTTTTCTTGGACATGTGGTTGGCGGGGATGGAATTAAAGTTGACCCTGCCAAGGTAAAGGCCGTGTTGGAGTGGGAACCACCTAAGAATGTATCCGAAGTCAGAAGCTTCCTTGGACTTGCAGGATATTATCGGAGGTTCATTGAAGGTTTTTCCTTATTAGCCAGTCCTATGACCAAGCTACTAAGGAAAGAACAGGCATTTGTTTGGAGCCCAGAATGTCAGCAGAGTTTTGAGGAGCTTAAAAGGAGGCCGACCACAGCACTAGTTTTGACAGTACCGAAGCCTGGTGTTGAGTATGTATTGTTTTGTGATGCATCGGGACTTGGTTTAGGAGCCGTGCTGATGCAAGAAGGACGGGTGATTGCCTATGCCTCTAGGAAATTAAGGACTCACGAGAAGAATTATCTGACGCATGATCTTGAGATGGCAGCTGTGATCTTGGCTCTGAAGATTTGGAGACACTATTTGTTTGGAGAGAAGTGTCGGATTTTCACTGACCACAAAAGTCTTAAGTATATCATGACTCAGAAGGAGCTTAACCTACGACAGAGACGTTGGGTTGAGTTACTCAATGATTATGACTGTACTATCCAGTATCATCCAGGAAAAGCTAATGTAGTAGCTGATGCCTTGAGCCGAAGACAACCAGAAGATGCTTCCACTAGTTACTCGATGTTTTCACTCATCGAGTTAAGGAAGTTGGGAGTCGGTTTGACAGTTGATGATACAGGAGCTTTACTGGCACACATGAGTGTCAAGTCTAACCTAAGAGGATGGATAGTGGAGTTACAAGATGGAGATCCCGACCTGGTCAAGCTTAAGGAAGGAGTAAGGAGTGGAAAAGGAGATAAGTTTCGTATAGCTGATGATGGAGCACTGATGATTGGAGAACGGGTATGTGTACCCAATGTTAGCAGCTTGCGAAGTCAGATCCTGGAAGAAGGTCATATGACGCCATATGCGATGCATCTTGGAAGCACCAAGATGTATCAGAACCTGAAGAGTCATTTCTGGTGGCCTCGTATGAAGAAGGATGTAGCTGAGTATGTTGCAAGATGTCTCACTTGCCAACAGGTGAAAGCTGAGCATCAAGCTCCAGCAGGGAAGTTGAGATCCTTGACAGTGCCAGAGTGGAAGTGGGAAATGATCACTATGGATTTTGTGATTGGTTTACCGATGACTCGGAGGCAGCATGATGCTATTTGGGTCGTCGTTGACCGATTAACAAAATCGGCACATTTTCTACCTATCCGATAAACTGATGCCATGGACACATTGGCGGGTAAGTATGTTGCTGAGGTTGTGAGACTACATGGGATTCCAACGTCTATAGTCTCAGACAGGGATCCGAGGTTCACATCACGTTTCTGGAAGAGTTTACAGGCAGCGCTAGGGACCAAGTTGAGCTTCAGCACTGCTTTTCATCCTCAAACTGATGGACAGTCTGAGAGGATCATGCAGACACTGGAGGATATGTTGAGGGCTTGTGCACTTAACTTCAATGGGAGTTGGGATAAGTATCTACCCTTGGCAGAGTTTGCTTATAACAACGGCTACCATTCCAGCATTGGTATGCCACCTTTTGAGGCCCTCTATAGAAGGAAGTGTAGAAGTCCAGTATGTTGGGATGAAGAAGGTATGAGACTGATTGTTGGACCGGAATTAGTCCAATAGACAGTGGACAAGATCCAAACGGTGAAACAGTGTATGAGAGTTGCTCAAGATCGGCAGAAGAGCTACGCCGACAAACACCGAAGTGAGATGGAGTACAATGTTGGTGAGAAGGTTTTCCTCAGAGTAGCACTTTGGAAGGGTGTGATTTGGTTCGGCAAAAGAGGGAAGCTGAGCCTGAGATATATCAGACCTTATGAGATCGTGGAGAGAATTGGACCACTAGCCTACAGGTTATCTTTACCTGACGAGCTATCACGTATTCATGACGTGTTTCATGTCTCCATACTGAGGAGATATCGATCGGATCCTAGCCATATTGTGGCCCCAGTGGATGTTGAGGTAGCAGAGGACCTCACCTACACAGAAGTGCCTGAACAAATTCTTGCTCGAGAAGATCGGCAGTTGCGGAACCGTACCATTCCTATGGTCAAGGTCAAGTGGAGTAAGCACTCCGCTAACGAGTCTACTTGGGAAGTTGAAGAACACATGCGGTCCCAGTATCCGCATCTCTTCACAGAATAGGAATGAATTTCGAGGACGAAATTCTTTTAAGGGGGGTAGACTGTAACGGCCCGGGTAAAATTTACGTTTTTATCGGGACTGTAAAAGCTTTGTACAGTAATTTACCTAATGAAATTAATCTTGGGCAATTATTTTAGGGTAAATTATGCACCGGATTCTGAATCCGACTCTTACCCCTCGTTCCCGAATTTTCTGCGGATTTTTCGGACCAGGGTTGGTATTTTTCGGGTCCAGGATTCTTAAGAAAAGTCAGGTATAACCTTAAAAGAACGGACCAAAAATAAAGTAAAGTGGGTATTTTAGTTATTTACTGGTCCAGACAATACCCGATTGAGAGTGCACCACACTCCTGCACCTCATTTTTCTCTCGTTCACACCGCTGCCCGCGTAGCTTCCTCTTCAACGTGAAGCTGCTCCCGACAGCCTTCTCCTTCCCTGAGAAGGAAGAAACCCAGCTTCTCCTCTATACCCCAACTTTGTCTGCCTATAAAATGGCCTCACCATTCACGCTCGTCACCTGCAAAAAAAAAAAAAAAAGCTATACCAACCTTCTCCTGCAATATTTTCAACACACCAAACGTCGGCCACCTTGCTTTTTCCTTTACTTTTTTTTTTAAAAAAAAATACCAAAGGACCAAGTCACCAACACCAAAGAGCTCGTCCCCTTCAAACACCAGCACTTTATCTTCTTCAACCTTGCATCAAGTAGCCATTAACTCCATCACAGCTTTCTTGGTACTGTAGTGGTTGTCGTCACCGAAGAAGAACCCCACGGTACAGTCGTTGCAAGGTGAGCCAACTTTGCTCCAAAATTTTCTTGACCACCATTTGTTCTCCTTCTTCTTTCCTGCGACGCGTGCTGCTGTCCTTTGGAGCCATCGCTGACCACACCAAGTTGTAGACAAAAGAAAACCACTGCTTTGCTGCAAGGGTGAGTTAGTATCTCGCCAACCCTTTCTTTATATTTTTTTTTTAAGGTTAATAATTATATTCCTAACTTCTAGTGTCGGTGAGTACGAATAGATTAGTGCTTGGGTTTTGGTTACAGGACCTTTGTGAGGAATTGGAGAAGACACGGGTTAATGATGCCAACATTAGATTAAGTGGGCCTGGACCTCTATAGAATTAAGTTGAGACCCTGGGCTTGGTCTGATCCACTTAATTTGGCCAATTCGTTTTTAACTAAACAAAACGATATAAACATATAAATATATTTACATAGTTATATATATATATTTTTTTGGAACGTATATATATATATATATATATATATATATATATATATATATATATATATATATATATGTAGTGATTATATTTCCGGTATAAAACGAAGTCTATGTATATTACGTGAATGATTTTTGGAGAAAGGATACATATAATTTTGAAAAGAGTAACATCTATACTGGAATAATAATCGGGTATAATTAAGAAATTATATTACCGGCCTATGTAATTAAATGGTGAATGATAATGATAACGGGGTTTACCGGGACGTAGACGAACCAGTTTAGGTTTTATTTTACGGTATAGCATCATTTGCATTTATGTGTATCTTATGTGAATATATGCCATTGTTTGCCATTTAGGAGCCGATAACGAACAGTATCCCGTGGAACCGGAGCCGGGACAATTTGAGGACTTTCAGGAGTAGGGAAATCGGCTAAGGTGAGGATGGATAACCTTTAGTATGTGGCACATGATACTGTATTTGTTTTTCTGTGATTATTTGCCTGATTGAACTACTGAGCCAATTGAGTTTAATTGTGGTATCATTGCTGTTATTGTTGGTTTGTTGATTGTGGATTTACCGATATGATGAGATAATTGGATAATTGGAAGTTGTGTTGACGACTTATTTGTCACTAGGAAAGTAGTGGTACGACTAGTTGGTTAGAGACTGTTTTGTGGTGGCTATGATCTGAGTTACTTGTGTTAAGCATGTCTATGCTTGGGATGTCTATCCCGTTACTATATTTTTGGGATGTCTATCCCTGGTTCTATATTTTTGGGATGTCGATCCCTGGATTGATCTAGCACCCAGAACATGTTAATAACCAGGTCTGACCCTAGCTTGTCCAGTGACAGGGCCCCGAAAGATAAAATTGAAAATAATTAAGCATTCTTTTGGTCTTGGTTCAGTTATTTACTAGTTGTTTCTCTGTTATGTCTTTTGCTGGAATTTTACTTCGAAAGTATTGTGTTTCCTACATATTACTGTTTATCTTTCGTCGGTGAGCACTTCGGACTCACCCCTCGCCTGCGGGGTTTCATCCCGTAGGATGAGTTGCTCGTAGTACAGGTACGTGGTTCGGCCAGCTGCAGTTTCTACTCCACCAGACCCCGGATCCATACCTCCGCTGCNTTTTGGGATGTCGATCCCTGGATTGATCTAGCACCCAGAACATGTTAATAACCAGGTCTGACCCTAGCTTGTCCAGTGACAGGGCCCCGAAAGATAAAATTGAAAATAATTAAGCATTCTTTTGGTCTTGGTTCAGTTATTTACTAGTTGTTTCTCTGTTATGTCTTTTGCTGGAATTTTACTTCGAAAGTATTGTGTTGCCTACATATTACTGTTTATCTTTCGTCGGTGAGCACTTCGGACTCACCCCTCGCCTGCGGGATTTCATCCCGTAGGATGAGTTGCTCGTAGTACAGGTACGTGGTTCGGCCAGCTGCTGTTTCTACTCCACCAGACCCCGGATCCATACCTACGCTGCATCTCATTCTAAGTCTTCCGCTGCTGATATTTTATATGTTGATGTACCTTGTATTATATATTTCTGCTACTGCTGTTGTGGTTTGAATAATGGTCCCCGAGATCGGGTGACGGATGTTGTATTTGAGATTGCTTGTATTGTATTTTATGATGTATGTACTGTCTGCTACTGTAATAAAAATAGTTCTGGCACGTGTTTACTATGTGCGGTAAATACGGGTCAGGGCGTTTCAGCTGTGTTTACGTTCTTGAAGATACAGATGGTAAAAATTAGTATTGTTTTTTTTTTTTTTACGAAGAGTGTTTACTGGATGAGGATGAGAAAAGATAGGAAAAAGATTTAGATTATATCCTAATTGTGTTTTGGAAAAAGAATTAGAATATATGATGTACTTTGCTTAAACCACAAAAGTAAGTGTTCAATCAATTTTTCCTAAACAAAAAGCGCAGGGTAACCAAGTGACACAGCTACTGTGGCTAGTATTCCACAAATATGCTAATCTATTGAATTAGTGTGTGTAACACGTCTGCTGATTCACGATTAAAATTAATCGTGTAAGGAACCAAATTTTATCATTTCATAATACCAAAATGAGACAAAGTATCAAAAGCGGCATAAAGGATGAAGTGATTACTTTTAACTTGATTTGCATCAACAAAACCAGGGGCCTAACTCCATTTGATTGTAACATCCCCGAGAGACCTAGGTCGTTGACCATCTCTGACTATAGAAGAAACTACGCACTACATTAGCATCAACCAAGGTGACTTGCTACGATCTCTAAATCATGCAAATCAATCTTCAGGCTATCATCTTACAAGTAGCTTCATGTGAATAGATACTGTCATTGCTTAACCATTGTCAATGACGATAGACGTCTCCAAATACAGCCGACAGAATTGCTGCTATCCTCTCTCCTGTTACATTAAGAGACAGTACAAAAGTTGCTAGTGGGTGCACCTGAGATCCAGCAACTGGGGGGAGTTTATATAGATGATCACACTCTTTGTGTCAATTTTCTGGAGCTTGCTGCTGTGCTCCACCAGACAACTGCGGCTGAGGGATAGGGGACCTAAACGCATGGAAGCTAGAGCAGCTTCCTCCTTTCGAAATTGATCGCTGCGTTTTCACCAATGGAATGAGAGATTGCACGACATCGGCCATAAGTGGCCTATAATCTGCCTCAGGTTGCACGCACATCGCAGCAATAGCCGCCACTTGTATAACCTCTTTCATTGAGTACTGACCATCCATTCTTGGATCCATTATTTCCAACACCTTCTCCCTGTCTGTCAAACGCGGCAGTGCCTATTTTTAGGAAGAGTGGAAACATAGAAGAAAAAACCATGAGTGATTGACTATGGGATCAAAGGAACTAAAGAAGAATCGAAATGCATCATCAACACATCATATATATTAGCCAAGCGGCAAGATTGTGAGATGAGGCTCTCACCCAAGTCACAAGGATCCCTTCCCCAGGAGGCCTTTTCATGTCAATTGGAACTCTACCTGTGAGCAATTCTAACAGAACAACCCCATAACTGTAGACATCTGATTTTGTTGTCAAGTGCCCTGTTAAAGCATACCTATGCAACGCATAAGCACACAAATTAATGAAAAAGAAAAAATGGTCATTTCATTTAAGAAAGAATATATGCCTAAATATATTTTCTATCCTTCTGATCTTAAGAGTATCACTGAATTATCGTACTCGGGAGCAACATATCCCTGAGTGCCTAATACGCGAGTTGAAACATGTCCGCCAGCTTTCTCGGGTCCAAGCTTGGCCAACCCAAAGTCAGAAATTTTGGCACGCAAATGTTTGTCCAAAAGGATATTGCTGCTCTTGAAATCTCTATGAATCACTGGAGGAGTAACATGTTCATGAAGATATTCCAAACCCTTGGCAGCTTCAAGGGCAATTCTCAACCTCGTTTCCCAATCCAAAACCAGTGGCATGCCATTAGAACCTGCAAATTCTATTCAGTAAAAGTTTTATTTTTCCAGCACATGATGATGAATTATCAGAGTAAGCATTTTAAAAATCTATTATGGACGAATCAGCAGGCTGGTTTAGATGTTTCGTATTAAAGGTCTCTAAGGTTTAGGGAATGATTTTACTTCTATGATACGAAAATGCTTACAGTTTCTAAATACGAGTTCTTATCTAAAATTGCTTTCCCCATATTGAAGATAAAAATTAATTCTTGCAACTAACAACCTGTTCCAACCGAAAGGAAGAACTCCATGAACTGCATTGAAGATATGAACACCGCAGAACCCAACTCCAAGAAACTAGAAAATTAATTGTTAAAATAGACTAGGAAGACCACTGCTGAAGGTGAATCCTGCCCAGCAAGACAAGCCTCACTTCTAATGTTGCACCGTAGGCCTTAAATGACAGCAGAAGCAAATTAGGCACACAGAAAAAGTTTGAACTAGCCAGTGGAAGTCATGAAGTCCTTGGTCACAATATTCCCATACATTGAGAGGATAAGAAAACCAAACATACCAATCAGACTTCTTTGTGTTAAACTGGCACCTCTGTTTTGCAATGTATCTGTGGTTCCTCACATACATTCAGATGAGAAATTGCAGAGAAGTGACTGACACATACCCAGTAGTACTCCTTCTCTCAGTTTTACTATTCCTCTTTTGAATTTCAAACAATTCAAGGGAACATTTTTATAATTTGCTTGTAATGTGTATTTGAAAATTACCATTTCTTCCGAGATCACATGAGAATATAAGTTGCATTCATTTTGCTGGCTGCATCCAACATCATCTTTGTATCTTTTTGTAGTGAACCAATTGTTTCAAAAACTCTGAATCATTAATCAAATCCAATGTGTAAAAGCAAGTCCAGTTCCAGGATAGTGAAATAGAATACCTCTGTGATAAAGATGTTCTTGCAGACCACCGTTGGCCATGAACTCATACACCAACAGCTTATGATGATCATCGGAGCAATATCCAAGCAATGCAAGCAAATAAGGAGAATGTAGGCGGCTCAATAGGTCCACCTGCAAGCATATACTGCCAATCGCTAAGCAAGCACTCATCATTTATGATACGAAATGGATAACCAGAAACCTGTGAACAGACAGACACAGAGAGAGCATATTCTTTTGTTTTCCTTTTCATGAGAGACAAGTGTGAGAACCAAAAACATTGATCGATTCTGTCTTTCACAAGAAAGATATGAACTTAAAACAGCCTAAGGTAGTAGATATATCCGTTATCCATTCTCTGCCCAGGGGAGAAAGAATAGAAAGTTGTTAAACGAGAGTTATAGTTGTCCAGTTTGGTTTATTGGTAGCAGTAGCAGAGTAGGAAGCATGAAAATGAAAGAAAGAGGGTAAGAGAAAAGGAATGGAAAAAAAACCTCGACTCTAAATTCTTCTTCTCCTTGCCTCCCAGCTTGGTCCATAAACTTAATTGCAACTTTCCTGCCGTCACTGAGAACTCCACGGTAGACAAGCCCAAACCCACCATGGCCAACAACATTGGACTTGCTGAACCCACCAGTGGCGGAGTGCAACTGCTTGAATGTGAAGACTTGAACTCCTCCTTTGTCGGAGGCAACTTGAAGAAGATTATGTAACCCATCTCTGTCCTCACAATCATTTCCTTAAAAACATAATCCCAAGTGTTAACCCATCAAGAAGAAACCCACAAAGCATGAGAACAAGCAAACAAGAAGAACAGCAAGAGAATAGGAGAACAGGAGGCACTTACTGGTAGTAGTGGTGGTGGTGTTGTTGGGGAAGTTAGGGCGGAGGAGCTTGGAGAGCTTGTTACGAAGATAGCAGTAATAGCTACAGGCGAGGAGCAGAGAAGCCAGCGCCAGTGAGGCCACTGCCACAATGGCCACCAACGCCACCCTTCCTTGCCTAGAGTACTCCGCCTCCGCCTCCTCCCCCATTCCTACATTATTATTATTATTATTATTATTATTATTATTATTCACGCTACTCATATGATGCCTTCATTTCAGTTAAACTCTACAAATTAGGATTTACAACATAGAACAGAACCACCAAGGCATGCCCGTCCGGTGGGGTCATTGAAAACTTGCTTCTACTTGTACTGCAATCTCTACATACCACCAACGTATGCATACATATACATAAACTATACACACACCACCAATATATATATACATACATACATACTCTTGAAACAATAGAAAGGGATTTTGGGAAATTTTTTGATGATTTTTATGGTTGTAAGGCATTGCCCTTATATTCGAGTTTACATTGACTGACTAACATAGGAAGGACAATTACTACAGGTCAACTAGGAAATTTGTACAATTAAGCCTGACCCGGTAAATCACGCCACAGGCTTGATTCCGTAAATCATGCCATAACACAACACATGTCAACACTCCCCCTCAAGTTGGCGCATAAGTATCTATCATGCCCAACTTGTCGATTGCAGAATGGAATATCTTTCCTGAAATTACTCGCTAATTGATCTTCAGACTTGACAAAAAAAAAAGTTATGATCTTCTTAAAAAAGTAACTCTCTAGCACACATAATATTAAGTGCAATTAGTAAACTATTAATTTGAGAAAATTATTGGCAAGTTTTAAGAGTAATTAAACAGATATTTGTCATTATGAGGATAACAAAACACCGCTTGACTTTATGATCAAGTAATCCGGTAACACCTGATGGGAGTGTATAAATAGGGCATGAAGATAGGTCCTCTCTCACCTCAAAAAACAATACATCGTGTATTCCCCCATCACACAACGACAGTAAGAAAGGAGGTATAGAGAGAGAAACTTATCTTTAAGGGAGCAAAGGGAAAAACTAAATAGGCATTCAATATGGACTCATCGGGTATGTCTTCAAACTTTTGATAATTAGTGGGAGATAGTTAGTTCGAGATCCTATGTATTATTACTGTGTTATACTTAAATTAGAGTTTATTTTATCGTATGTTTAATCTCTACTTTTATGATGTATTCATGTTAATAATCCAACATGTGGTAGCGGAGCGCTGGTTTAACAACGATTATTTCCCTTAATGTTAATGATTGATATTAAAAAAAATAATCATTATAATAACAAACAAATTTATTCTTCATGATAATTAAATTAATATTATTATGATGATTACTGCAATTGTAATGGCTACTTGCTACTTAATGTGGGATTCAATTCTCTTTTTCATCATTATAGTCTCGAAAAAAAAATTATATATTATTGCTCGTAAAACGTATTTGATTGCACACACATATAATGGGTTTGTTTGAATATGTTCATTACTTCTAAAAATAAATTCATTGCACAAGATGATGTTTTGCCGACTGTAAGGGCCCGACCAAAAATTAATTTGACCCCTCACTATATTAAAGGAGTCGCCACCCGAATTTTATTAAGGACAAAATTCAGGAAAAAACCTTGACATCCATTACCCACAGCAACCTATCATAGTATACCAAAGATGTAGGATTCGGGAGTTCGTCTCATATCGGAAGGTGTTAGGCACCCATCCATGTCAGGGCGAAATCGTGTACACTTGAAAATCAAAGTATGCAACAAACTAGAGAAAACAAAACGAAAATAGAAGACAATACAGAATATGAACACATAATTGAGCTTGAGATTTCACCACTAGAATCCACCTACGTACCCCAGTGACCGGATTCAAAGCTAACGTCGTTCTTGCACAGCATCACAACACAACACGACGACACACTCACAACACAACAACACAGCAACGACACAACACAACATGAAACGCCCCGACCCGTATTTACCGTTTTACACAGTAAACACGTGGGACCACATACTATCACAGTATCCAAGGTGGTAAATATCATAACCAACAACAATAATACGATAACAGTACATCATACATCAACAGTACTTGTCCCGGCACGGAGACATTATTATAACAAGCATCAGAAATGAGTAGTAAAATGCAAGCAGCG